>PVKN010018717.1:0-16712 GCA_004027915.1 Capromys pilorides
GTTCTTGTCAGTGGTTCAGATGATTTCACAAAATCACTGAAAATAATACCCTTGGTTTGAATATTCAGACAACACGAGCACCATTTGGAAACATACACAGCTCGTAGCTGTATCATGTTTCTAACACAATGGCATTTCTTTTTCCTTATAGTGAAAATAGCTGTGTAAGTCCTATTATAAAGTATCAATGCTTTGAAAAACTTCCTAAATTATTTTTTAAGCTTTCATCAATAAACAGAAACTAATTTTAATATTCTAGAATTTATCAAATGCTTAAAAACCTACTTGACTTTCAATTAATTGTTTTTTGTTTTATTTTCAGGAAAATGATCTTAGCTATGGCACTATTATAAAATATCACTGATATGTCCTGTTAGATATTCAGAATACTCTTTGGGAAGTAAATGCTCCAGTGCAATAAATAAAATAAAGGAGTCCTCTAGACCTTACTGTGCCCAGGATGGGATCATAATATTACCTCAACAGTACCAAGGAACATAGGTAGAATATAGCACCATTTTCAAAGTTGCCAAGATTGCAACTGTTGAAGAGATAGTGACCAAGAAGGAACTTGAGTGCATGATTAAGGCTGTTTAAACATGTGGAGGAGGCTCTGGCGAACATCTCAGTATGGATAGGCGGACACGGCTATATAAACTATGAAAGTGGTCTGATATTCAATGGACCCACTGGTACTGTAGAATAAGGCTCGAACCCTCATTCGGTAGGTCTCTGGCTCTCGAAGTGGCCGTGTGGTGTACACTACTCCTTTCAGGTTTTCATCCCTTAAGGCAAAAGGAACAGTCTGTTCCTCTTCATCCATGAGGAAAGTTGTCCTGGGATGCATCACTCCATCCTGTGTGTATGCAACCAGCCGGATTAAATCTTGATTGGCAGCTATTCCAAATGGGAGGGAGACAAGTTTGTATTCCACGGCATATGGGCTCAAGGCACATTCCAAATCATTGGGTGGACAGTTCTTGAGGCAGAACCTAGGATAGAAAAAAACACATGGAGTGTACATAGTTATGTGGCTGGGAGGCAGGAGAATGCATGGTGGAGGTGGTCATGACCCATGACAACTTCTAGGCATATTTACATGCAGGAGACAGTCTGACTGCAAGAGCAACGAGACTCATCCCATGTTTTATGTCATTAACTCAAACCAGATGGCAGACGGCTAAGAGCACATGTGTGTCTATGTCTTTGCTCCATTAAATTCAGAAGTGTTTGAGCTCTTGAAGTAAGCATAAACACTGTGAGAGTAGTTTCTTTTCTTGAGATTAAATCAGGGCCTTGCCTAGGGTAAGTGCATACTCTAACACTGAGTTATGTATGCCCTCACACTCAAGAAAATAAAAAATCAGTTTTGGAATATAAATGTCTGTAAATATATTGAAAAATACACTTTCAAAAGATAGGAATACATGTATTTTAAAATTATGACACCTAATACTGTTTGAAAGCTCTAATGGGATATATTGGTATTTGGCTTATTTTGCTTAAAGTAATAAAAGATCAGTTATGAGTCCCACAGAGAACTTCCTTCAGCTGTAATTATCTTCTGTATTATTTTACATTAATAGTATATTTTCTTCTTCCAGAGCTCACATCAACTGCTTTTTGAGCTATTTCCCAAAAATTAAGAGAAAAATGCATAGAAGACCATTTTATGGTATGGATTCTTTGGTCATTGTATGTTTAGATATTTCATAAGTTTATTTTTTTAAAAATAATTTAGGGCAGGGTCTTCAGGGTCTACCGGGTCTCACTATATATTGTGAGACTCAGACTCGTAGCAATTCTCCTGTTTTCAGCCTCCCCAGGCCTGAGATTACAGTGGCGCGCCACCACGCCCAGTCTCAGTTTAGGTCTCAGTTTTGGTCTCAGTGCATCCCGGGGGCGGGACCGGCGCAGTGCGGGGATCCAAACCAGGCAGCTGCACTCTGCCGAAGCAGACGCCTTAGTCCGCTGAGTTATCTGGCCGGCCCGCACGAGTTCCTATTTTACATTTTCTCCTTCCTTCTCTTATTCCCGTTACACACTGGCCTTTGGTGGCAGCTACACAGCTCACCCTCGCCACAGTACAGTGTCTTGGTAAAGCATCACCAAGCATCGTGAGCACCCCGAGTACTCGGTTTCAGCACCTTCTGCAGGTGTCTTAGCAGCACTAACAGGAGAGCTGTCACTGCCTTCAAGATTCTGTCACCGCGGAATTGGGACAGGTTAGAACATTTCTGAAAGAGCTGGGAGGAAATAGAAGAGCTTATTCATGGCTCAGAAAATACTGTTTCAGACAGCAGGAAATTTAACCAAGCAAGACATCACCAGTGGGCAGACAACTGACGCATCCTCGCTCATCCGAGTCCTCTGCTGGCTTGGTGAGTCACCCTAAGGGCAGAAAAGGGTCCTCTTGGATGTCTATGGGCTAACAGCACTTAGCGTCCCCAGGCAGCACAAATAAGAATAGAAACATTTCAGAGAAGGGCAGACTCCGTCACCCAGGCACACGCTGGCTGCTGAGGTCCAGTTCCAGATGGCACTGGTGACTGCTGGGAAGCGACTTGGGAGCCCTTTGCAGCCAAAGCGACTGTCTTGGTTGCGGCTGCTGTGGGATGAGCTCATTTCTCGTCTACTTACTGAGGCAGGAACACACTGCAACTCCGCATCCCCTGGCGTGACTGACTTCTTATGAGTGCAGCATGACTCAGACAGGGGTGAGGGTGGTTAAGGCAAGAGTGAAAGATTTTCAGAAACACCAGGAGGCAGCACGTACCCTAAAACAGCGTCCCGCTGGTAGTTGGGTGGGCAGGGTGTGTCAATGCACTGGTAGCTTCCTCTCATGTTGAAACACATACGATTCGGCCCACAGCGAACATTATGCTCCAGACATTCATCGACATCTGGGGACAGCAAAAGGAGCAGGTAGTACTAGCACCAAGGACTAGAGAAGACCAGCGCAGCTGGCCCTGTGGACATCCACCTGGAACCCAGAAGGCTGTCTTCCTCCATGGATGAACTCGGTGGTCAAATGGGAGCGTCCCCACTATCCCAGGTGTGCTTCTTAACCAGCCTGCTTTGAGGATTCATTTCCTTAACACAAGCGAAGAGACATCAAAACACAAGAGCTACAGAAGTAGAAGGGAGCTGTCATGCTTGCAATACAGAGTGCACTTGACTTTTATAAAGAAAACAGCATTTTGAATACACTGTTCACAAACGACAATTTGAAGGGCATTAGTCAACAACTCTGTAAAGTGAAGGCTCTCTTTAAAATGTAAGTGCTCCTTCCCTAGGATTGTTTTTAGTGAAATTGTTGAAAGGAGAAATAGTACAGTAGAAATTAAAGGCATCAAATTTTAAGTGCAGGGAAGACTGCAGAGGTTAATAAGATCTTGAGTCAATACACAAAGCACAAACGGTGACATACACGCACATCACACACAAACAAGATCAACAGCAACAACAACAAAAATCAGGATCAGATGGATCAGTGATCCAAGAACCACAGTCCATTTTTGATCAAATCAAACAGTGTTGAACTGAATGTGACCGCAGAGAGCTTATCCTCAGCTGTGTGGCAAGGGGACGCTTTCCCTGGTGCGATCATAAGGGACTCGTGCTAATAAAATATTTCTCTTGTGTTGTTTTCTGCAGTTGTTAAGTAGAAACACCTTAAGCTACTAGAGTTAAGAATCATTAAGACAAAACTAAAGGAAATACTTTTTGGTTTCCAGAAAATTATTGTTTCTGAGCATAATTTTTAAATTTGGACCCACATATGAGCGTTAGGGAATCCGTGAAGAAAATTTGCTATGCATGCATGCATGTATAGCTGGAGGGAGAGAGGCAGAGAGATACACTGAGAGATACTAACAGGGAGGGAAAGCGATAGGAGAAGACAGCAAAAGACAGAGGGAGAGAGGGAGAAAAGGAAAGAGGGAGAGGAGGAAGAAGAGAGGAGAGGAGAGGATCGGAAAGAGGAGGGGAAAAGGGGAGGGGAGCAGAGGGGAAGGGAATGGGAGGTGAGGGAGGGACAGGAGGGGAAAGAGAAGAGAGGGATTGGCTGGATAGAGGGGCCATGAACTTGGAATTTTAGAGATTTTGAAACCTCAAAGTTAAAACCATGGTGTACAGCATTTTTTTAAAAAAAACTTGAGTATCTGCCTCTTCCAGGTGCCACATGAAGGTTTTCCACAGCAGTATGAGGGCAGGCAAAGATTCCATGGAATTATCTTCTATATTCTGATGTACCTCAAGTTCTTAAAAATCAATCTGAGAACTTTTGGTGGTCTGGAAGTTTTCCTGTCCCTTTTTCCTTTTCAATCTTCAAAGAAAAGGTTGCCACTAATCCCAGGATATAAACAAAAGGATGACAATATTGAGAGTACATATTGATGGTAGTGGGCCTTATGTTACCATGGTGGCAAACTTAAGGTCTTGGCTTTCTATTTCAAATTACATTTTGGAAGTGAGTTGGTTCCTAGAGGAATTTTTATTGACATTTATTTGAACCAAAAAGTAACTTAAGAATTTCTCTGGCAGTCAGTATGATTTCTTTGAAAACAAGTACAGAATTTTAAATGATAAAATGATTATCTTCCATTAACTGAGAAAGTTGGTCTTCAGCTCTGAAGTTTTGATGAAAATATATTTAAAGCACGGATACATGAAATGACAATGATATAATTCAAATTCTTTGCTTCTGTTCAAATTTATCCTCAGAAGTGTTAGACTTAGAAATCGTGTAGGGGAGGTAAAAGGTTTTCAAGACTAAATCAGTTAGCTACACACGGGCACCTGTAGCTTTTCTCTTCTTAAGCAAATGCAAACAAAACAACAACAGCAACAAAAATAGGTTCCGATGTGTGGAAAGGCACAACTACACGAGTCCAAATCAGTTCTCCCAAGCGGTGGGATCTGAGAGTCCTGTACACCTCTGTCATGTAAAGTTTCTGGCCAGGCCACGTGTGGAATTATTATTCCACATCACCGCATCAGCCAACACAGCAGCCACAGAATGGCTGTGAGGACTTGTGCCAAAGCCGGGAAATGCTTTCGCATACTGCTCAACACCCTGTAGCAGTGCTAGAAGAAGAGGCGAAAGGCGAGCAGAAATTGCAAGGGACGGTACCTTAATCATGCAGAATAAACGTCAAGTTTTACTTTTGAATTACCTACTGTGTTCATTTTTGTATCAAAAGTTGAAAGAACACATATGATTCCAAATATATTTTGTTTTGTAAGGAACTCATAGGCAATGCAATTATTTATTATAAATTTATTTACAGTCTATACAAAGCAAAGAATCATGTGCTAGACTATCAGGCAGAAAATCGCTTGCTTAGGTTTTTAATTTCTTATATTTGCTGATAATGACAATATAATGTGCTTTCTGTTGCTAGTTTTAGCGCTAGTTTCCCTACTGGAATTGACACTGTGAAATGAGTTTTTACTTCAGTTATGTCTCGCCTCTTAGCGCTGCAAAACAATTTCTAATTATGATTTTTAGCTGTCAGAAGTGTTTTCTCTTCTTGACAAATTGAGGTTGTCTCAGAATAAAGTGAAAAGCCTCCAGGCAAGTGTGACAGAAGTTCAGTTAGCCTTATCCTTCTTTGTCTTATAAAAATATTTCCCCTTCACACCTATTTTCAAAATTTTATTTTATCTCCAACGTTTATACTGAACTCTTGTAGGAACAGGGGCCAGTGGGCTCTGGGGCCAGGTGGAGACACATCTGAGTGCATCTTAAGAGCACCTGACATCATAGATTTCAGTGGGGAAATATCAATCCATAAATATCAGAATCTAATATGCAAAGCATTTGTCCTTATCAATAGGGGTAAGGAAAAGAAGGGAATATATATATATATAATTGCATATATATACAATTGTATGTATATACACACATATTAGTTAATTGTGCTATTAATTTTTATTATTGAAAGGAATAGTTAGTGCTTATATTGTTTGCTCAATTATTTTGGATGCCTATATCTGATAATCTAAGCATCTGCTTTGAAGATAACAATACACAATATAATAACCATTGTTAATTTCCAATCATCTTGGTTTAAATTTTTATATGATTTTTATTTTTTTATTTTATTTTATTTTATTTTATTTTGTCCGCTTTAAAATAAAGAGTTGCCAGTGAGGTAGCTGAGTGGCATAAGTGCCTGTCTGGCAAGTGTAAGGTCCTGAGTTCAATCCCTGGTACAACAACAAAAAAAAAGCTATTTACTCTGAACAACTATGATGAAGACAACATTATGAAATGTATCAACTATTGTAAAAACAATAAAAATTAACCACTTTAAAAAATAAAGAAAACTATCTTCACAAAGTGTTTGTCTTTAAGTTCAAGATAGGAACTTTTTTATTGGTCTTCTTTTTTCTCTTTTGATATCAGAAATCAAGCTCTGGACTTCACACCTGCCAGGAGGGTGCCAGGACATTGAGCTACATCTTCATCTCCTTAGTCCATCATAATGTTTGCTTTCCATAAAAAGCTCTTTTAAGTATTGAGCTGTATGCCAGGGGCCTCCTTTGTCTTTGGTCTAGGACTGTCTCTTCAGGATAAAATATATTGTAGGTTTTTCATCTTAAAACTATGCTCAGTTCTTCTGCTCACTGCTTTTTCTTTTTGTTTTTGGTTTTTTTTTTTTTTTTTTTACTTTTAAAAAATGCATTTAGTACAGGGCTTCACTACACAGATCCAACTCATAGTTATCCTCCTGTTTCTGGCCTCCCAAGCTCTGGGATTACAGGTGAATGCAACCACGCCCAGGTTCAGTCCCCTCTCAGCTTGCCATGGGGGCAGGGCTAGCAAGGCACACTGGGACAGAGCCCCCTTCTCACTGTTCTTAAAAAAGAAGACAAAACCAAATATAAAAACAAAACAGAAAAGAAGGTAAAAGGCAAAACAGAGAAATCACATCTTTGTCTTCTGTTAACAATGAAGTGCTATTTAGTTTTTGTTAAATATCACAGGAATATTATGATAGAACTTGAAGTTCAGACAGCTTACAATTATTATTGCTATAACTAAAGGGTCTTTAAATGAGCTTTGAAACAATTTTGTGTTATAGCCTTAAAACGCATAAATGTATTTAATCGAATGCTTCTGAATACTTTGAAAAAATCATTCAGGATAAATAACACATCTGTGTCACAGAAAATATAAGTAATTCACATTCTTGATAAACAACACAGATTACTTTTGTTAGAACAAAGGTGGATGAGAACACTAAATGCAGAGCCAATTCAACACTCTGAAGGTTTTAGAATTAGGTTAGTGGTGCATAACATTTGCACACAAACCTTTTAGTTTTTCATCACTGCTTTTTGTTTTAAAGTATGGTGACTTCCATTTTTAATAATCTCTGTCCTGTTGTGCATTAATTTCTCATTAATTATCCTTTTCTTAGGACATTAATATATAGAGCTTTAGAAAATACAATATGTGAAAAGCACCCTTTTCCCTATAGATGACTGCAAGATGAGAAACACTTTTTAAATCTATAACATAACTCCAAGTTACTCTTTAGAGTAGAAATGTAAAGAACAATTGTTTTCTGTTGTGATTTTTTGAAGCCACAGTGAATATGTAGTCCATTTAAATTGCAAACATTTCAAACGACACTATTTTTTCTGATTTGTTCATAGCATTTTCTATTGTGTAGCACAAATTAAAGCTGAAAAATGTTTTAAGTTTAATGAGTGACAAAATAAATTAAAAATAAACTGATAAAGTCTGGAAAAAAAGAAAAATATCTCTAAGGAGCATATGATATAACTCTTTAAAATCTGGCAAGGAGGTTTGTGGTTTAGTTGCCTATTCCAAATGTCCCATGGTGTCTGCCCTGTTTCTGTCCAGGGTGCCTGGTACAACGGAAACAGCCAGTGCTCCTACTTGCTGATGACACAAAACAATGCCCTTAACATTCACTGCATCCTGAGAGACAAAAAAAGAGTACTCTGGACATATGAGATCTGAAGTCCAGTCCTACGCCTATCCTTGATTTGCTTTAGGAGACTGAGGCTTACATAATCACTGTGAGAATCAGCACAATGGCTACAAATAATTGCCACTGGTGTTTCTACACTGTTGAGTGAATGAACCAATAGTTGCTTTAAAAAAAAATCCATAGCATTGTAAAATAAATATGCTATTCTAGTACTTTGAATCTCAGTAAAATATTGGGTATGAGTAGATTTGATATCTGATGTTCAAGAAGTTATCGCTGAGAGAAGACGTTATCCTTGAGTTTAGGCTCCCTCTATAGGCCCCACAATCCAGTGGTGACTCTCTGGGTGGGTGACAGGTAGGGGAGGGATATGGGTAACTCTTGGTTACTAAGGTAAAGCCAATGCCTGTCCTGAAGTTGGCACATTTTCCAGAACACACTTCCCATCAACTACATTCTTAGCAAGTTTCCCATGAGCCTCAGAGAAGGAAGTTTAAATCTTGACTTGATTGCTGATAGAATATTCTTTGGAAGATTTTACTTGCTATAATTTATAAAAGGATGTAGTTATTACATAGCACAAATTAATAAAATTCAGAAACTTACATTCTATTTAACACTTGTAAATGTTGTTCAGGAAATTATAAAGAATTTTTAGAAGACTTTGAAAAGTTATACAAGTTCTGACTTCATTTTAATCTGAGTATACATGGTAATATAAAAATCTCTCACCAAAGCACAATTGTCCACTCATGTTTTTGTTTAAAATGGGAAGTACTAAGATTGATGTTTTTTCCATTATCACTATTTTTCTGGTCCTCAACTAATATAGCACCTATAAGTGTGTATTTGGATTTATTTATGTCTCCACTAGACTGTCGGTAAGCACTTAAAGAGAAGGCCTGCAACTTGTTCATCTAACTGTTCAAGCCTTCTGCTCCCTGTGGACCTAGCACAAGAGTGTTCCACCTCATTTACAGAATAGAAAATGAATAGATGATTTACTCTATTACTCATTAATTACTAAAAACAAGTCTAATGAGAGAGAAGACACAAGATAGTGTTCTACACTGCTGTAAATTTACTCCACCCTCTTTTGATTTTCTAGTAATGGAAAAGTTTAAAGAAATCTATTGTTGTTGCTCACTTACTCTCTCAAGTAAGGTCATATCAAAAATGTTCCTCAACTCTTTCCCTTTACTGGCTTGCTTTCTTACTGCTTTTCCCACTTATAAAAGCAATGCTTAGACACAGTCCTGATGAATGGGAATGGGGAAGAAAAGGGCGGAAAGTGACTAGTATAATCATTGATACACCTTCTCACATTTTTCTATGTTCGTTTTATGTTAAGTTGCAGCAAGAATCACTCCAATGTTTCCTCACCTTGGCATGTCTTCCCATTGAGCATGAGTTGATAACCAGGGGGGCAGATGCACTGATAGCTTCCAATGGTATTTCTGCACTCATGCTGGCAGGTGTCCCTGATTTGACATTCATCAATATCTGTCCAGAAAGGAAGGAGTAGACAACCATGTGAGAGGCAGATGCTGCGACAGAATGCACTAACAACAAGTTGTTGATGTACAACATAAAAACTTCCTGGTGATCTTACCCCATGTGCCTCAAATGCTTGGTCCTATTAAATAAACTACTACAGACACTATAGACTATATTATAAAATATGAACATATTTTGACATCCTTAATGTGTATATATATATGCTGAAGCTCCAAAGTAGTCAACATTTTGTTAAACAAGTTAGACTGAAATGACAGAGGTGACAGATTTGTGTAAGACTTTAATCCACTAGAGAATGAAACTCTTGATACAAATTCACGTAAAAGATACAATTCTTCCTAAGCTTGGAGGAAAAAGGATTATTAGCACTTATTTTATTTAAACTTCAGCTAGCTTTCTTTTCCCATGAATCCTGCTCACCCTTTCCATTTTTCCATAGAGAGATATTATGAAAGGAAATGTGTTCATTTTTTAAAATATATTTAGGACAGGGTCTACAGGGTCACACTACACAGACTGGACTCCTAGTGATCCTCCTGTTTTCAGCCTCTCAAGTACTGGGATTACAGGCATGGGCCATCATGCCCAGTCTCAGTGCACCCCAGGGGCAGGGCCAGCACAGCATGCTGGAGGATCTATCTCATTTTGTGATAGAAATATTTAACAATTCTTTCACATAATTGTAAAGTATGACAACTTCATATGTACAACTGTGCTGTGCTCAGTAGGCCACTGACTTCTGAAAATCTCAGTTGATTCTTCTGCCTAAATGCAATATTGGGATCATCTTCCCTAGTGTATAGGTTTGTTGGAAAGTTCACATGCACTAATGCATCAGAAAACATTTTATAAACTGTATGGAAAGTATCTGCTGCTAGTAAACACAGATGAGAAAAGAGCAATGCGGAGGAGAGTGAAAATAGATAACAAGTCAAAATTAATCAACATTTGCTTTGATTAAGGAATGTGATTTGGGAGGTCTGACAGTACTTGTGCCAACTGTGATTTGCTCTGACTAATATTTAAATTCTCTCTTAGTCCCTAGGTAGTGGAAGACTGATTATGACATGCAACCGAAGCCAGTGTGCGGGAGGGCAGAGCTAAAGAGAAGACGAAGCGGCTTCTGGAAGACGACTCTCCCAGACCAGGATTTTGCATATGCAAAAATAGAATTGTGACAACTGAAAAGATGCTAAGGATAAATATGCATCAAGTATTTGTCGGTGTCTCTGTATTATTCCAGCTAACCACACAGTTCATTCCATAACTTGTCTGAACTATTTTTATGTTTTCTCCTTTAACCTATAATTACATGAAAATATTTAGATTATGCTTAACTCTGAGTAGCTAACTAGGAAGCCTCTCAATGCTTGAATTTTGAAGTAGCTCCATAGATGATTTCTGCACTCAGAAGCTATACAATGCATTCTTTCCATTAAATTTCGGAGTCAATTCCTCCAAAGCTAAATTTTGGCTCAACTCTAACAAGATTTCTTTGTGTTAATGTGAATCTTCTGTAGCTTGTCTATCCCAGATGGTTAATTAAAGACAGTTGGTGCTTATTGCACATTGTTCTTGTTACAAAATTCAGGGGTTGTCTGCAGTCTTAGTGTAAATTTCTTTATTAGTCCCAATGCTATAAAATCATCACCATATTTTAAGAAATGTCTAAACCAAGTCATTCCACATAAATTTAAACATCCAGGAACTGGATGACTATAAAAGTTTACTTTAGATTTTCCAAGATTGTTATTCACTCAGAGAAAGGAGCTGCCCAAGAAAGAAAACTAATTCCAATACTCCATACTATTTGGTAATAAAAACATAAAGAGAGGAAACACTCCTAAGATTCAAGGATGACAAATTAATAGCTATATGTAGTGATGAAAAATAGAGAATTGAGTTATTAATCAGAGAAACTCTTAAAATGACTTGCATTTCCAGATACAGCAGAGGACACCCGCTATATGGTGTACAGAGTTGTGTGTGGCTTAGATAGGCTATTATACAATAAACAAAGTTTCTGGGCAGAAGTTAAGGTGAACAGAAGACAGCTTGTCTATAATGAAATCTGAGAATTGAGTGTTAATAATCATGAAAACTCTGAAGACAGAACAACTAGAAGAAACTTTGAAAAACAAAATGTCAGATGTTGATTGTCAATAAAAGAATGCTAAAAAATATTAAGTAATAATGAGTCAAAGTGCTAGGCCTGAAAAGTGACCAACACTTAGAATAGTTTGGAGTTTACAAATTTAGAAATCGTGCAATATTTGGCCAAATGGACAAAATACTGAGCATCATTAATAAATGAGCTAACATTTGAAGGATCAGCAACTGACACCTTCCACAGCTCTGCAAAGCTGTTCACCAGGGAGCAGTACCTATCATAAGCAGTTTCTGGAATACCAGGATATCTAGATGGAAGAGTTCTGGGAAAAAAAATGAGTCAAAGAACAAAGGATAAAATTTGAGTGTTCAGAAGGATGGAGGGTCCCACTGCATAGTGAAGGACGAAAGGAAGCATGTGTAACAGTGTAACAATATAAGAACAGCAGTTGGTGAACGGTAGAAAAGGGAAATGAAAAGAAAACCCTTAAGTCATAAGCAGAAGAAATCCTTAAAATGTTTGAATGTTTAATAGAATGCTAGTCAGAGAAAAAATGTGAAGTGTAGAACACTGAAGATTAAGAGGTTGGCTCCAGGTGCTTTAATTTAAAGAGAACTTCCGTCTATCCTCCTTCTCTCCTTCTCTATTCCTTTTCCTTCTTGCTTTCTTTTTGCATCTAACAAATAGCGGGGCTAATCTTTGTTTGCAAAATCCCCTAAGTGATTAGTTTAAAGACATGCAAACTGGGGTATTCACAGAAAGCTGAGCTAAATGAATGACAGATGGTAATGTTTACAGCCTAACTGGAAAAAAAAAAAAAACAAGGCCTCAATTCTTAAGTTAGAAATTACAGTTTTGCAAACAAAATTATAGACTGGTAAGTTTAGATAAAGATATCAGATGCACATATTTTAGAGTGAAGAAAGAAACTTAATTTTGTACTGGTTCACATTATCTTTTCTGTGACATACATATATACAAAAATCAAAGCAAGAAATTCCACAGTGAACATGGGGCCAACAGTCATGGTTGTTATCTAGAACAATTGGTTAATTCATTGCCTTTTCATTGATCAAAGTAGCCACAATATAATTGCATTGTATTATGTAACAATAGGTATGCCTTCTTAAAAAAGTCATTCTGGATGCCACTAAACTTTGTTTCTGTATAGCATTCAATGCAGCAACACTTTTATGGGCAATCATAAAACTTAATATAATACAATAAATTATAGAATGCACGAATGTAAATGCATCATTTATTTGAATAAAGTCTGTAAAGGTTTAGAGTGTCAAAATGTCGAGTCTGTCACCATAGACAAGATGGAACGTAGCTCACAGTAACCAAACAATCCCAGGTGCTGTTCCCTTGCCGAGCCCCTGGTCAAGTGAGCTCACAGACAGGAAACGTAACACGGCTGACATTTACCTATACATGTGCCATGGCTTGCCTCCGAGCCTTCAGGGCAAGTTTTCCTACTAGTCCTTCTAGTCCTGGAGAAAGATGTTCTGCTGTTTCTATACTCTGAGTAGGAGCTGTAGAGATGTGAGTACTGCCTGTACTGCTGCTGAGGTTGCCGGTTGTGCCTCCCAGGGGAGAAGCGGGCAAGGTTATAGCTATGGTAGTGAGTGCCATAATGTGGGAGCCTCTCCAGTCCAGCGCAAGATTTCCCGTCCCCTAGTAAATGTTGTCCTGGGGGACAGACACACTTGAAGCTGCCAGGGGTGTTGGAGCACTGGTGTGCACAGGGTTTGGGCACTTGTTCACATTCATTAATATCTGCTCGTGTGCCGCGAGACATAGAAAAGAGAAAAAAACACACAGACACAAAACACAGGAATAACGAGTCAGTCTGTGAAAGCAACTAAAGCCATTCTGTTACCCTCCACACCACAGCCAGGAATGCAGTCATTTCCCTCAAAGGTTGTGAGCTTTTGAGAAAGCCTCAATCACCCATTTATGAAAATGTGGGGAGATTCCACGACTACCTCTAAGTTCTGCATCACTTGATGTGATTATTCATGCATACATTTTATTTAGACATTCAGGTGTCTCAAAACAGTGGACACTAATTCTGTGAATTCTCCTTCTACTTTCTCTTGTGACAGCTTCACTTCAGGACCTAATGAACTGTTTCAGCACCACCTCCTTTGGAAGCAGCCAGTGGGTGTTTTGGCAGCTTGAGCCAACGTGGCCACATCTTAAAGTGTAATGGTAAGTGCAACTCTGGCATTTGACTCTTAGAACTGTTAGGCTGAGTTCTGAGTTCACCTTATAGGGACATTCTAACTTGATGAAACTTGGCTTTCTTTATCTAGAAACAAAGATTCAAAAGGGTGTGGGATCCCAAGTCAATGAAATTTTCATGAAACTAGTTTTGAAAAAGTCTGAAAAGTAGATCTCTTAATGAAAGATATGTATAATTTTTTTAATTCAGCTTGTTCTTTCTTTTGAGAAACACATCCCCCACATGAGGCTCTGATTTTACTAGCTGATTTGACTATATTAGAAACATTTCAATATGTTTACAAATAAATTTTTAAAAGCATATAACTACCTTTATGCTTATTTCTCTTTATGTAAGTGAACTTACTTTTCTGCGTCAATTCTTGCCCTTCTATAACTTATTCTCCACAGAGCAGCCAGAGTGATTTTTTTCCAGGTGTAAACTGTCTCAGCACTGGTCCTGTGCTCACTCACGCCCTGTATCCCTGGCTCAGAGAAGCCTGACTTGCCTGGGTAGCAAGCCAGACAAGAGGGAGCATCTGAGAGAAGAGGGACTGTCTTGGACCATATTTATACAGTGATACCTTGATGCATGAACTTAAGTTTTTTCTACAATTTTGGAAAGATGATCACATTTGTGTTTGTGTAGGAAAGACGGCGCCAGCTGTGTTTGGTACCCATTACAGGGTTTGCAACTAAAAACAAAATTTTGCCTGATGCTTCTGTTTGGGAACCAAATTATTTGTAAACAGAATATTCATGAGCCAAGATACCACTGTAGTTAATATATTATATAAATAACAACCCTTTCTATTTTGAAATATTTGTATTATAACACACACTTAGAAGAAATTTAAACTCTCCTGGGCTCTTCACCCTCTGTCTAACTTTGCTCCAGCAGTGCTGGCCCTCGTTGTGCCTTGATGAGTGTGACACATCCGTTCAGAGGGGCCTCGCTGTGGCTGTCCTCCTGGCCTGGCACTCAGCCGCCTGCACTGCAGATGCCACCTGCTTCTGTGTTTCATTCACTAGACAGGCTGCCTGTCCATGGAGCGACTGCCCTGACCACGTTCACTCTTCCTTTGCCCTGTTTTATTTTGCTTTACGGTGCTTCTCATGATCTGAAATTGCATTCTATATTTCACGGCTGTTCTCTCTCCCCCATGGAAGTAAACACCATAAGGATCCAGGACTGGTCTACTCTACTTAGTACCCTTCCCCACAACTGAGAATATTATCTAACACAAATGAGTTGCTCACTAAACATCTGATGAATTAATAAAGGAAGGAGTTACACGTGATGCGTCAAGGATAGAACTCACTAGCGGTAGAACAAAAAGTGGACATAAGAAAATGTGGCCTTGAATACGAAGATCTGAGTTTTAAAGCTAATGTAAATCTTTCTTAAAAAATTGTTTATTTATTTGATACAGGGTCTTGCTATGCAGCTCAGACTCGTAGTCATCCTCCTGTGTCAGCCTCTCCACTTCTGGGATTACAGGCATGCATCACCGCACCCAGTTCAAGGGCCAGAGCAGTATGAAGTAGCAGGGATCAAAGTCTGGTCCTTGCACTTGCCAGCCAGGCACTTAGACTGCTGAGCTATCTCTCCAGCCTCACTAATATAAATCTTAATTCTGTTGGAAATTAAGGAAAGAAGAATGAAATCACATCTCAAGTTTACACTTAATTATAATATTAATAATCATAATATATCTCTAGTGTCTTTAATTTTCTATACTATTTCAAGTTTTAGACACGGGAATGTTGGTATTAATATTGATTAATAATCTTGAATTAATAATCAATCTGTTTTTTTCAAAAGATTAAAAAAATGGAAATAGGGACACAGAATCTTATCTATTCAAACATATACTCGTAAAACCCATAACATGGGCTAAGGAGATAGCTCAGTGGCATAAGCACCTGCTTGGCAAGCACAGTCCCAAGTTTGATTCCCTGGTAGCGCGCACACACACACACACACACACACACACACAAATATAACATTTAAAAAATTTCTTTTCCTATGTATTTGTACGTCAGCAAGTGAAGCACATACTTGTAATTCTTACTGGAAGTGAACGAAAACCAGGAATCAAAAACCACATTCTTTAAAATATTAGAACAATGGCAGGAAAACAATATAAAATGATATAATAAAAGTAAATTTTCCTTTAAAACTATTTAGTAGGCAAAATTAAAGTTAACCTTTTAATCTGTTTAAGGCAATGCCCTTACTTTCTTCTTTACCCTTCAGCCAGTCAGGCATTCAACTGCTGGTCAAATACGTGAACAGATATTTATTCTAATGTGTCCCTCTGTGGCTGGTCATAATGTCAGCTTGTATGTAAGTTACAGAGCCTTAATAGAAGACTAAAATGATGTTACATATTTCTGCTATTAAAAATATTTTTGAAAACAGTTTCTAGCAATAGCTTGAATATTTGACTGGTGCAAGGAACAGTATAGTGACAGAACTAAGCCTATCAAATTTGTCATAAATAACAGTTTACTAGAAAATCAGGGCAAAAAAATGTTTACTAGATAATTAGGACAATCAATTTTAAAACCATAGCATGGAAGCCAGAGACTAACATGTGAAAGCATGCCCCATTTTTGAATTGCACCTAAATAATCTGAAGAAAAATTTGAAGGATCAGTTTTTAATTATAAATGCCTTAATTTTTTTAAAAAAGTATCTCATTATGTCCTTAGAGTTGTTTCCTGCTATCTGCTTTACTTTACATTTGATTGTAACTAGGATGGAAGAAATCAGCACTGAGAGGTTTGACTTGAGTTTTTTCATGAAGAGAATGAATGGCACATAGTAAGCACAAAATAAGGTAACAGATACCAATTCATTTAAATTGTATGTCTATGCTTTA
>PVKN010018718.1:6756-16825 GCA_004027915.1 Capromys pilorides
AGCTTTTTAAATTTGAGTGCTGTAAATTATATCATGAAACAGATGACAGTGATGTGAAACAAAGGTATAATTACTGTCAAACATATTAGAGCAGTTTGTCCATGAGAATGCTAATTATTTATTGCTCTGAGAAAGATAGAAAAGGTGAAAATAGGAAACTTATTTGAAAGATGAAATCTTCTACATAAGTTTCTAGTGTTTAAATTCTGTGTTGCATTTCTTCTATTCCTACAACTGTATTAAACATTCAATTTATCTAGTGGCTCTTTTTTTTTTTTTTTCCTAAATCTATTTGAAAGGCAAATTTTTCACCACATTACAACAGTTTTAATAAAGTAATGGAATCTGGACAGTGGTAGGGCAACAGTTAGCTTTTGCGGCCTAACAGACATTCTTAAATCGGATGGTTACCACAGTGACTTGACTAGTCTGAGCTCATTTGTACACCTGGGTGCCTGATCTTTGGGATCTGTAGATATTCAGAAATGACGTAAAATGTGCCACACATATTCTCTCTGAAGCAGAAGAGATTAGAAGCACCTCTTATTCTTGAGTCCATAGTGAAGACCATCATTTGATAGGTCACTGGGTCTCAACTTCTGTGCCCTAACCCAGCTGAGGATAAAGTACACTAGCAACTAAATTGAGCTGATTAATTTGGCTTTCTTGGGGATTGAGGGGATTGCTAGGATTTGAATCCAGGGCCTCTGGCATACTAGGCCATTTTTTTTTTTTTTTTCTTTTTTCTGTATTTAGGACAGAGTCTACAGGGTCTCACTTATGTAGATCAATCACTCTTAGTGATTCTCCTGTTTTCAGCCTCCCAAGTGCTGGGATTATAGGTGCACACCACCACACCTGGTCTCGATCTCTATCTCAGCCCGTGCAGCTGTCTAAGTGTCAGTACCACTGAACTACATCCCCAGCTTGCGTAGTTAGTTTCTATGGTATAAAAACTATATTATAGAAATAGTAGTAAAATGAGCATATTAAACGACAAGTTAATATTCTTATTCCCTTTTACCAAGCCACAATTTTTGTGGCCCCTAGCAATTTATTTGCATTGTTTTTATTGAGTACATATATAAGTTGTTTAATGTCTTTAGTCCCAAATGCTTTACTCATTGAGATGTTGCTTTTGATATTATCTCCATATTTTTGAGTTGCACAATGGTGCCTCGGTTTGCACAATTTGTTTCACAGTTCTGGGGAAGATGCAATTGATGAACAGGGGCAAATTGTTGCCAAACACATTTGTGAACTGAATTATCCACAAACAGAAGCATTTAAGAACTTGAGATGTTGGTGTATATTTGCATGTTTGTGTGTGTGTGTGTGTATATATACATATATATATATATATATATATATATATATAAATTTTTTCTTTTTTTTTTCTTTTAGATCAGTCTCACAATAAAGATCAAGTTGGTCTTGAACTCATGATCCTTTTGTCTCAGCTTGCTGAGTATAGGTTCAGACATGCCACAATGATAGCTTTATTTTGCTGGATGTTTTTAATTTTTTTTTTTTTTCTTTCAATTCCATTAGTATAGATTTGCAGTACATAGTCATGACATTCTTTGAGGAAAGTTGCTACCCATAACACATCTAAGTTCTTACTTAACCTCTCCTCCGTGATCCCCCATTTCTAAATTTTCCCATTTGCACAAGATCTCCTTATTTATACGTTTTTATGATTGGCTTCTGTTAGGGTTGTAGTGCAGCTGCCTTATAATCCCTGTATTCTCATATATACCATCCTCTTTGTATGGCATTTTTGATGGGTGTTGGCAAAAGGATAAAGTAAGGGGCTGTTGAAATTAGAGCACTGTGTTTGCTAAGCATGTACTCTTACTACTGAGGTACACTCCTACCCCTCTGCTTTTATTAATTTTCTATGTTATTAATCAACATTTAAATTTTGACTATGTTAGATGTCTTTCATTTGCCCCTCTAAATTTCTACTTTTGTATCTGCCCAAGAAAGCTGCATGAGTCATATTGGTGGACTTCCCATTCATCTAGGTTTCGTGGGTTTTGACAGTAGGTATGCCCAAAGAGAGACCAGAGTGTGGTGCTTATTCCTTGGCTCTCTCCCTGCAAAGTCTCTAGGCCAGCTGTTCTTAGCCAAGTCACTGGAATGTTAGGGAGTACTCAGGGTGGTGATTATATGGGGTGCCTTTCAGTTCTAACCTACCCCTCTTGGCATTTTGGATCTGGAAGTGGTAGCGTCTTGGATGCCACCTACTTACAGAGACCCTGATAAAATGAGCATGTGATACCGAACGCTGCACAGATAACAGTAACATGCTACAAGTGAACTTCCTTTTACAAGTACTGCTTTCCACGGAGTAAAATTATGTTTATCTTCCCATACTTCTGCTCCCTAGTTGCCCAGCTGGTACATGGTTACATCCTCAGGACTTGGTTTTAATACCTCCTGTGTTGTTTCTCAGTTCCTGCCTTCCACATCTTCCTCTGTTTATTCATCTTCTTCTGCAGCACACCAGTCTAAGTGCTATTGGATGGTTGAGGATGGGGAATTATGGAAGTGTTTTCAAGATGATTCCAACTGATTGATGCTCACTTTCCTGAGAATTACAAGTCTCAAGGCCTTTCTAACAACCTCTGTGGGACTTTCTCAGTCTTGTAGTTTGTGATACTAATAACATTTTTTAAGGGTAGAGATAAACTAATACATAGTTGCCAACCTTTTCTAAGCCACAATGTATGTGGGACAGGAGCTTAGAAAGTTACCCAGGCTGTCCTTAATTTTGGAATCCTCTTGCCTCCACCTCCTGAGTAGCTGGGACTACAAGCACTTTATAACTTACCAAATTCTAGGAGAGAAGGAAAGTACACACACACACACACACACACACACACATATACTTTTTTTTTTTTTTCATTTTTATGTATTTGATACAGGGTCTCACTATGCAGCTCAGATTCATAGTGATCCTCCTGTTTTAAGCCTCCCCAGCACTGGGATTTTGGGCGTGTGCCACCATGCCTGGACTTGGTCGCCAGCTCAAACCCTGGTCCCTGTGCTTGCTAAAGCAGGCACTTAGTCCATTGAGTTATCTACCAGCCCTTACATACATGTTTTTTGAGACAAAGCCTTGCACTATGTAGCCTAGCAGGCTGGTTTAGAATATATTTAAGTATAATTTATCACCAGTTTTTCATAATAGATATTTTGAGCAAAAACATTCTTTCTTTTAAAAATGGGGAGGTAGGGAGATAGCTCAGGGGCACAAGTGCCTTCCTGGCAAGTTCAAGGTCCTGAGTTTGATCCCCGGTTCTGGAAAAAAAAAAAAAAAAAAAAAAGGCAACATAACAGCCTATTAGGCCAGATGTGGTGGTACCTGCCTGTAATCCCAGTATTTGGGAGGCTGAGGCAGGAGGTTCACTGTGAGTTTGAGAACCTATTTCATATAACAAGGGAAAAAAACAGCCCATTAAATTTATGAAAACTCATTCACTATTTTGCCCATACCATATTTTCTAGTTTTTATGACAGATTAGAAAAAGCCATCAGCTGTCCTTGAACTGGGCTTGGTGGCTGAGGTTGTATACCATACAAGTGCTCTTTTATTTCAAAATACCGTCCTACATCTGCCATTCTATACACTGGAGCTGCCTACCTGCTGGGCACTACCATTTGTTAAAATACCTTGTACCTGGCACTGTGCAGGGGTATTATACACAAATGTATCTGATCTTCATGACACTTTGAAATAGTCCAATGTACTAGCTCATAGAGCTGAAATATGTTAAGTGGCATGCCTAGGATTTCAAGGTCCCTCAAACCCTGCACCAGGGAGCTATGATCACAGTTTCTAATACTGTAATGGCAACATTTGATTGGGCAAAAATAGGATGAGTTTTAACTCATCAGTACATATTTGTGAAGCTTTTTTTTTAAGTTCTAATTTTGTTCACTTTGCAGCTTGACTTTTTTTTTTTTAAATTTTTATTTATTTATTTATTTGTTTGCTTGTTGTGTTTGTTTGTTTCTTTATTTATTTATTTTGTGGCTGGCTCAGCCTGCCCTGGTGGTGGCGCTGGCGCAGCATGTGGTGCTGGGGATCGAACCGCAGTCCCTGCAGTTGCCTGAGCCTTCCTACGCAGGCGCTTTAGACCACTGAACCATCTCGCCAGCCCTGCAGCTTGACTTTTTAATTTACCTACTTTTCAATTACATTTTGGCTTTAGTAGGTTTTAACTGCATTCCCTATCTTTTGTGTGTCAGGCTCATCTGCTCAGGTAATTATTCAAGGCTCACCTGAAAGACTGGGGCTTTGTCACATTTTCTTCTTGATTACTGATATGTCTTCCTAGGAAACATGGATGAGTCAGCACTTTCTACAAATGCCAGCCACAAGAATGCTGACCTGCTTAGGAGATGGACTGGACTGAGAATACGCCTCTGAGGTCTCCAAAACCTGTGGTTCTAAAAGGTTCCATATGTACACACAGGAAGGGGAAGGAAGCTCCCTCTTCATTTTCTTCCCCAAGGAGTCACTACCTTGTTCTTTCTCAGACCTGTATTTATCATCACCATAATAGCACCTTAAGGGAGAAACAACGACCATGCGCACATTTATTGTTATGAAGGGAAAGCATGGATTAAGAGGAGGAACAATATGGTCAGGGCTGGGCATATTGGCACATGCCTGCAATCCCAGCAATTGAGGCTGAGGCAGGAGGATTTCTGTGATTTCTAGGCCAGACAGAGCTGTATAGTGAGTCGAGTAAGAGTTTAAAGTGTTGGGGATGGGCTGGGTGTGATGGTGCATGCCTGTAATCCCAGCACTTGGGAGGCTGAGGCAGGAGGATCAGTGCAAGTTTGAGACCAATCTGGGCTGCAAAAGTGGGCTCAAGGCCAGCCTGAACTGCAAAACAAGACCCTGTCTCAAAAAGATAAAACAGTGTTGGGGGTGGGATGTTAGAATTTTCCAATTTTTCAAGTGAAAAGAAAGGTTAAAATTGAGAAAACAAACTAGAGATGAATTGTGAAGGTCCAGTGTGTGGTAGACTATTGACAACATACTAAACATCCAAATGAACTGGTCTAGACTTCAAGGCGCACCTGTCACAATACTGCCATTTGCAGTAAGAGCACAAAAGTTTAAAAGGGAACCGAGCCAGAGTGGAGTCTCGTACAGGGCTACCAGGTTGCTTTCAGAAGGTGTCATTTGCACTGAGCAGTGGAAATAAGCGCTTAGGCCTGGATGTTCTACAGTCAGCCTTACCAGGAGCATGGCTTCTGACTGCAGTTCAGCAGATGCAAATGTGATGGTAATACACTGAGGTGAGGTCATAATGCAGTAATTAACTGTGTCAACTTGAATAAGAAGCACCCAGCTAAATTGGGTCAGCATAGGCCTGGGTGTGACTGGGGATTTGCTAAAGACAAGAGACACCTGGGTAAAAATAAAAGGGAGATGAAGAAAGTTTGTATGTGTTTCTTGGAGAAGCCCCAATCTTTGCCTTCACCTTGGACGTTGTCTCCTGGCATCCCTATTGGCTTCCTGATGCACTGGACAGGGACGACACACTGAGCTCCAGGCCTTCCATCAGATCCCTTCTAATCTGCAGCATGCACTCTTCCTTACCTGACCCTAGATGGTCACTGTAAGCCAATCTTGGGACTTCATATGTTTGTATATCATTAAATCTGTTTCTTTAGTAAGTATTGACTAATACATATGTAATATGGTTTTCTATTTCATAACAAGTTACTATAAATTTAGGGTTATTTCTTTATGTCTGTGAAACTGCAGCTCTGGATTTTGTGCCAGTCACCTGAGGTCTCCCCAGCTCCCAGACACTGCTCCAGGTTCCTTTGCCCAGGGTTCTGCACTTGTTCCCAATCCTGATGTTCTATTTCTGGCAGCTCAGCTGGTGCCCTTCTCTTTGTCCTCTGGGTCCAGCAAAAAAATCTTTTGCTTTTAAAAGGCTCACAAGAGGTCTGTCTATATAATCTCCTTACTTTAAGGTCAACTATTTAGAACTTTAATCTACAGAATTCCTTCAGAAAACCTAAATTAGCATTTGGTTGGTGTTTGGGAAATGATGCACATATATCAAGGGCTAGGACTCCAGAGACCCTGTCATAGTTACTTTCCTTGTGTTGTATGGAAAGCCTTTTCTGGTGCTTGTCTCAGTCTGCAAAGTTTGTATTTGTGATCCTATGAATAGGTTATTGGAATCCTGTCAAGTTAATTCCAATCTACCACTTCCAGTGGAAGCCATGGTGAGAATAAAGACACTAAAGCATATTTATAGTTATGGAGAGCCAAGGGTAGCCATGGTGATGGCTATCCAGAACAGAGGCCTCAACCCAGAGCGAAATCTCAGTTTTATTCAGTCATGGAGGAATGGTTTATGGATGAATGACTGAGAGTGGCAGGAAATAGCTGAGTACAGTGAGCTGGGTTAGGTAGGAGACCTGTGTTTACTGCTGCAGTATGTGGGGAGAAGAATATGCAGAGAGTAATCTGCATTACACAATTGAGATAGCATTTCATGTTTTGGGGTCTGGTGCTTCGGCTCTGACGTGTAATCTTTCAAACCCTCTATCTCCAGGCTCGATCCCAGCTGACAGCATGGAGCATTGGCTCTTTGTCCCCTTCTCAACTGCTCTGTACCTATCAATACATGAAAATAGGGTGAGGCACAGTCAAAATGGAGACAATTGTTCTTTCAAGGAGAGTTGTATAGGTGGTCCTCCACCGTACCGCCAGCAGCCACAGCTGATGAAGAGAGCTGCAGCACAGAGTCCAGCTCTTCAGCCATCATCCTAGGAGAGGCCAGAGAATTTCTTTATGACCAGCTTTAACATAGGAAGTATAGAAGTACAGTTTCTGTGATCCACCATGGAGAAGAGAAAGGTTGATTTTCCCTGTGTATTTACAAGCCAGGACCATGGACAAAACCTACAAAGTGTGTATCACAGTTTCACACTTTCAAGCGCACTATGGGTCTGAATCCGTTTGTCTCCACTCATCAGTCCTGTGCTTCACTAATCTTCAGTGCTGGAGTTTGTGGTCTTAAAATATAAAGAGCCGTTTGGCATAGTCTGACTATGTTCTGACCCCAAACTGGATGGCTAGAAATGATTTCAGAGAGTGGAAGGGAGAGATAGTTAAAGAAATAGTGTATTTCACTGAAGAGGAATGAATCCAGGCCCATAAATACAAAAGTCTCTGTTTCATTAGGAAAGTGAAAATTAGAACCACAGTGTGAAAGCACTGGAGTGGCTAAAGTCCAAGATCAAGTGTCACAAGGATGAAAAATGCAATAAATTTGTGTGTGTGTGTGTGTGTGTGTGTGTGTGTGTATTACCAGGGGTTGAACCCAGGGCTTTGTGTATACCAGACAAGTGCTCTAGCAGGGAGCTATATCCCCAGTACTTTAGATTTGAATTTAAATTTAATTTTATTTTTTTGAGCCAGGGTCTCACTGAGATACCCAGGATGGTCTTGAATTTTAGACATTCCTGTCTCAGCCTCACAGTAGTTAGGCTTATAGGCCTGCACTGTTCCTGACCGGAACAGATTCTTTTTTCTCTTTTTCTAGCACTGAACTACATCCCCAGATCTCTTTTTTTTTTTTTGTCTTTTTGTCTTTTTGAGACAGGGTCTCACTATGCAGTTTAGGCTGGCCTTGACCTCACTTTCTGTGGCCCAGGCTGGTCTTGAACTTGCACCAATCCTCCTGCCTCAGCCTCCGAAGTGCTGGGACTACGGCCGTGCGCCACCATGGCCTGGCTCCCAAGTCTCTTTTATATATCTTTTAACTTCCCTAAATTACTAAATTAACCAGACTGGGCTCAAGCTTGAGATAGCTCCTTCTGTCTCAGTTGCCCAGAACTGGGATTCCAGTCCTGTGCCAGCAGGAGTTTCCCATGGCCTTCACTGCCACCCATAGGAGTGGCATAGCCAGTGCCGTAAGTGCGCATCCCTGGGAAGCCTTTCTCTTTGTCCTCTGCAGGCCTTGCCTCTCTTCTGGACTCAGCTCTGTAAGCTCCTCCCAGAGACTCCTATCCAGCTGTCTTGGCGCAGACCACCTGCTGCTGCTGCTGCATGTGGTGCTCCCTACCCACCTATCAACTGCAGCTATCTTTATATGGTCACCTTCCACAGTGCCTCAGAGGGCACTTTTGCTAAATGTTTTGGAACTAACAGGAAAAAGATGCATATTTTTTCCCATTTAGAAATTGCCCAGCAAATGACTGGAGCTGCCTCCCCCGACTCTTTATTGACCCTTTCAAACAGCTAAAGCTCTTAGTGAGGCAGGGTAGAGCTTGGAAGCTGTGCTGCTATGGTGCTCAGTCCTTTAGATATTTCCACTCCCTTTCTCCTTGGAGTGATAGGACAATCCAGACTAAGTCAGCCATCCTATTGGTTGTGCACTACCTTCTGGGAGGGTCACTTTAATTAGTTTCTTTTGGGGAGTGGTGTCAGAATCAAACTCAGAACCTCATGCTTGACAGGAAGTTCTATCAAAAACAACTTTCAGGGCTGACCAGATAGCTCAGTGGACTAAAATGACTGCTTACGGAGGCTCAGGGACCTGGTTTGATCTCAGCATGCTGTGCTAGCCCTGCCCCTGAGGCATGCTGAAACAGTGAATGAGACTGAGCGTTGTGACACGTGCCTGTAATCCCAGTGCTTGGAAGGCTGAGAAGAAGATCACTATGAATCTGATCTGTGTAGTGAGACCCTGTAGACCCTGGACTAGATGCATTAAAAAACAAACTTTCACCTGCTTTGGTTCAAGGCCACCAATAAACTACATCTGATCATGCACCCTCAGATCAGTTCTGTTTCTTGAAATTTTCCCTGGATTATTTGTTTACACCCAGTATTAGAGTTTGACTTATGCCCCTTAAAATTTCTGTGCTCATGTCCTAGACCCCAAGACCTTAGGTGTGACCTTATTTGGAAATAGGCTCACTGCAGATCGAATGAAGCTTAAGGTCAGAATGGTGGCCCTGGTTCAGTATAGGCCATTGTCTTCATAAAAAGGGGGATTTGAACAGAGAGACTCACACATTCATGTGAAGATGAGGCAGAGGTGAGGGCATAGCCAGGAGCTGAGGAGTGGCTAGAGTTCCCCTAAAGTTCAGAACGCAGGGACGTGGCAGAGTGGATCCTTTCCCCAGCACTCAGGAGCCACGCAGTGCCCTGAGTTTGGACTTTTGGCCTCCAGAAGTTGAGATAATAAAAGCCTATGTTTGAAGCCACCTATTTCAGTCTCTTTGATGTGCAGCCCAGCAACCCAGTGAACCCAGGTATGCTGGTTAGGCACACAAGGCATTTCGGCTGGAAAGAGGAACCAACGCAAAAATTCAGGTGTAAGTCCTCACACACTGCTGGCATGGGCCTCTGTCTTAGCCAGCAGCAGGGAAACAGGCTTGGGCCCCCACACCTGCTGGAGTTAGGAGGGTCTGCATGACACATGGTCTACATTTGATAACTTTCAGTTGCCCACCCTTCTTTTTTTCCTTTTTTAATGTAATTTTATATATTGCATTAACATTCTTTGTGAGTCATCTAAGGTAAGCTTAGGGAGAAAGGTATAAACAAGCTAACAGTGAACAAAAACTGCTGCTCTTGCCTTTTACCACTTTGCATCAAAGCGGACTTTCCCAGAGTACAGTGAACATGTTCAATTTACTGAGTTCACAGTCAATTAATTCTTTCTACTTGAACCACACTGTTTTCTTTTTTTTTTCTTGGTTTTCAGTTTGAAGAATTAAATTTTAAATTATATTATTTTTTATTTTTATTTTTTGAGTGGGTGACATGTTCAACAGGTACAAAATTCTGTTGTGTTGTTTGTTTGGTTTTTTGAAACAGAGTGTCACTAAGTAGCCCAAGTTAGCCTCAAACTTCCTGCAATTCTCCTGCCTCAGTATCTCAAGTGCTGGGATTACAGGTTTGTGCCACCACTCCCAGCAGTAGGTGCAGACCTCATAAGGCATAGTAGTATAAACAAAGATTTTTTTCCTCTTACCCAATTCCCATATCCATCAGGTTGCCAGTTTGTTTTCT
>PVKN010018719.1:0-16720 GCA_004027915.1 Capromys pilorides
GCTGGAACAACAATTCAAAGGTCATAAAGTGAAAACATGCTTTGCCAGGGTGGATGAAAGGAATTGCAGAAGCCTAGACCGACAGCAGCTGAGAATACCGGCCTCTCCAGCCCGACCAAGTCACCCCTAATGCGAGGTTCAATGAAGAGAGGTCAAAGAGTCCCCGGTGGATTCATCGCCCACGGGGCAGCAGCGCCATTCTGAGGGACACTTCGGAGACAGGGCCAGCCGGTTGGCCTGGAGTCCGGGGGATGCGGGGTGTCCTTAGGAAACTAGAGACGCATCACCGCCCCGCGAAAACCGAGAGAAGCAGAACAGCCCGTGGACGCCCAGTCTCGGCTTCTCCGCGCCCCAGGCCCACCTCCGCCCAGCAGGCCATCTTCTGAGAGCACCCGCCCGCCGATCAGCCCCGCGCCCGGCCTCACCCGCTCCAACCGCCTCCGACGAGGCCGCCGGGACTAGCAGCAGAAGCAGTGCGGGGCCGCCGAGGAGCAGCACCCAGCGCCGGGGCCCGTTGGCCGCCCCGGACGCCATAGTTGTAGCTAGTTAGCTCCTCAGATCAGCCCCAACAGATACCAGCTTCTTTCGCCTGAACCGGAAAAGCCGCGGCGCCGGAAGTAGGCGGGCATGGAGGGCGTGGCCAGGTGACTGCGCAGCCGCGGGGGACGGCTCGCTCCAGCCTCACTTCGCGGCTGCGGCTCTGTGCGCCTGCGCAGCGGAGGGCCTTGGTGAGTAGAAGGGCGGAAGGGCGGGGCTGAATGGGCTCTGGACCTGACCCTACAAAACAGACCGTGGGCCCCGGGCGCTCCCGTCGCGCCGTTATTTCAGGGTGGAAAGTTTGAGACTAGGTTGCCTAGGCTAGCCTCCAACTGACTGCGATCCCCCTGCTTCAGCCTGCCTAGTCCTGGTATCATAGGTATGCACTACCTCGTAGCCTCAAAGCTCTTTTAAAGAGGGCTCAGAGGCGATCGTGGATGGACCTACGCCTTTGTGCCTAGCCCACATGCCTCCAGGCCAACTTGCCAGGGCCTGTCTCGACCCAGAGACCACCTTGGGGACAGAGGACAAATTAGCGCTGTGCCCTGAACCCACTTCTCATTAAAAGCACGGTTTGTGTTTTCTGAAGCAGTTGGGGACACAACTAGGTTTTTGCTAAAAGAAAAAAGTGACTTCCTTTGGGCTTGTATAGATGGAGAAAGAAGGCTGGCTTTCGTGCTGTTTTCTTGACTGCCTGAAGGCTTTAGGTCAAAGCCGTCTCAGAATCCAATTCAAGACCTTGTGCTTGCCAGGCAGGCACTTGTCTTTTCTATTTTCTTTCTTTCTCTCTTTCTTTCTTTCTTTCTTTCTTTCTTTCTTTCTTTCTTTCTTTCTTTCCTTTTATTGGTCTTTTTGAGACAGGCTCTTGCTATGCAATCCAGGCTGACCTTGAACTCCCTTTTGTAGCCCAGGTTGGTCTCGAACTCACACCAATCCTCCTGCCTCAGCCTCCCAAGTGTAGGGGTTACAGAAGTGCGCCACCACGCCCTCCGAGGCCCTTTCAGGACTGAAAACACCAGGTTGAGGGATTTACCGGACTCTCGGAGACCTTGAAACAGACTGACCTGTCTGACCCTCCCCTCCCCACTTCAGATGGAAATTGATTCCCTATTTTCTCTTTCCGTTTTTAGAACCTGACTCTATCAGAGCTGTGTTCCCCTTGCTTCTAATTCTTCAAGCTGAAGTCCCTTACCAGTTTCTGTTGTTTTCCAAATATACCTTTTGCCTGTAAAATTCATGCCCATCCCTTCAGTTTTTATTTCATCACAAAAGAGATGTGTAGCTGATGACACCCAGAGTGTCCTACATGCCCACAGGATATTTTGGAGGATGTATTTCTTTACGTCCATTAACATTAATAACTATCTCAAAGGGCTGGCCAATAGCTCAGTGGACTAAAGCACATGCTTAGGCAGGCTCAGGGACCACAGTTTGATCCCAAGCTTGCTGTGCCAGCCCTGACCCAGACCCTTGAGACATCAATTGAGACAGGGTGTGGTGACATTTAATCCCAGAGCTTGGGAGGCTGAAAATAGGAGGATCACTACAGTCTGATGTGTGTAATGAAACCCTGTAGACCCTGTACTAAATACAAAAAACAAACAAACAAAAAAACCCCACAAGATTACCTTAAATTTATATTATTGAAAGTATCATTTGAGTCCTGAGAGAACCTTGATCCATAGCAGGGGCAGAGTGGGGATTTGGAAATTGTTCCTGGAAGGGAGAGGATTGTCTGTGCTTTCCTGGATTTGTTTACCTGCTCCTACCTTGTTTCACCTACTTGAGGGAGCTGAATTTTTAATTGCCCTAATCTTGTTCAGTTTGAGTACAGGGCGCCTGAAGGCCAGAGGTCCCTCTGCAGGTAGATCAGCAGAAACTGGTTGGATCTAGGATCATTGCAAAAGAGATGGCGGACAGCCCCCAAGTTCATTATAATGCCATCTGCATGCTAAAGACACACCTCAATGCCTTGACAGTTTCCAGTTGCCATGACAACCATGGGACAGACTCATAAAAGGAATTGAGGGCTAGGCCTGGTAGTGTTATGGGTTCTCAAACAAGCCAGACCAAAATCCAAAAATGAGAATTTAAAGTGAGCCTTTATTACTGAGCTCAGGGTCACCAGTCGTTTCTCATGCTGGAGAAGACTGGTCGACCCCTAGCCCGGGAAGCAAGGAGCTTTTAAAAGGAAAGTCACATGACTAAGGGGTCTTTCATAGTTTAGAACATGCACAACTTGGCCATGTGGGGGCTGATTGAGTAAGCTGTTTTTACAAGATCTATCTTAAGCTAAGTATGTTTACAGAACTTAATTAGGAAGTGGAGGGAGACCGTTAGACTCAGTTACTCCTTACTAATCAGCCTTGAAAAGAGAGTGAGAGCACGTTCCTTAGAGTAGGTAACAGGAAGCATAAGGGAATCTAATAGTTTTCATAGTTACAGCTCAATATTCAATTGACCCATTACAGTAGTGCAAGCCTGTAATCCCAGCACTAGGGAGGCTGAGGCAGGAGGATTGGTATGATTAAGACCAGCCTGAGCTATAAAAGTGAGCTCAAGGCTAGCCTGAACTGCATAGTGAGACCCTATTTCAAAAAAAAAAAAAGAAAAAGACAAACAAAAAAAAGAAACCACTTGAGTTCCCAGGAAGATCCCTGCCCATTCCCAGAAAACATGAATATCCTATTCCTCCTGCTTGTTAGTTGTCACTCCTTGATCATTTGTTTTACCCTAGATCTATAACCTCCTAGCCCTGAGAATAGAGTTTATCTTCTGATTTTGAGTTTATCTTCTGTGTTTGACCAAGAATAAAGGGTTGGGAAGATAACTCAGTAGAATAAGCTCTTGCCTGGCAAGCATAAGGCCCTGAGTTCAAACCCTGTACCGTGCCAAAAAAAAAAAAAAAAAATGTTCAATGGGTGCTCAGTCTTACTGGTTTTGCCATTCCAAGAGGGTTTCAGAAAATTGTAGTCTGTCCCTTGGGAGCAGCCAGGCCTCTCTGAATCCTCCATCTCTGAGCCTTTAGGCAGCTGGCAAGAAGTGGAGCTGGATACTGCAGGATTTCACTGCCCAAAGCACAGCACTGATTACATACTACTCTCAGGAGAATCACCACCATAAGGGGACAGTGGCTGAGTATCTATACTGTCTTCTCTGCTCTGTCTCCCCATTGGGCTCACATATAAATTAGGTGCCGTCCATCCAGGGCAGTAAGAAAATGCTGAAGGGCATGTGGTGGTGCAGTGTCAAGGTCAAACAAATACAAGGATGGATCTCCAGGAAAAAACTTCCATTTGGGAATAAAGAATGAGATTGTTGCCAGGCATTGCGGCCCACACTTATAATCCCAGCACTAAGAAGGCTGAAACAAGAGACTCTTGAGAGTTTGAGGCCAGTTGGGCTACAAAGTAAATTCAAGGTCAGCCTGCTCTACAGAGTGAGACCTTGTCTCAAAAAAAAAAAAAAAAAAAAAAGAGACCAGCAAGATAGTTCAGTGTACTAAAGCATATACTGTGTGTACTTAGGCAAATGTGGCTGGATTTGATCCCTGGCACCACATGCCATGCCAACCCCACCCCCAGGGAGCACACTGAAGACAAGTGAAATGATGTGGTGGCACGCCCTTGTAATCCTGGCACTTGGGAGGCTGAAAACAGGAGGATCACTATGAGTTTGATCTGTGTAGTGGGACTCTGTACTAAATACACTTTTATTTTATTTGTCTTTTTGAGACAGGGTCTCACTATGCGGTTCAGGCTGGCCTTGAGCTCACTTTTGTAGCCCAGGCTGATCTTGAACTTGCACTGATCCTCCTGCCTTTAAAAATGGGAGTACAATGTGGCCTGAATATGCATAGGCTGGATTGTTTCTCGTATGTCTAACAGAGGGGCTGAGGCTTTTATCAGGACAGAGAAACCACAGCTTTTGGAGGAGCTGTCACTCCAGCTGGCAGATGGCAGCAATGATGATCACAGCTAATGCTAAAATCACTGTGAAACAGTTCATCCTGTACAGACCCATATATATAACCTACCTAGTGTGGTGGCACATGCTTGTAATACCAGCACTCAGGAGACTGAGACGGGGATCAATGTGAGTTCAAGGCCAGCCTAAGCTATACCAAGATTCTGTCTCAAGAATGAAAAAAAAATAGAGATCAATCAAGCTGTTTCTGGAGATCAGCCTGGAGAGTTCTCCAGAGCAGTCTGCTGACCTAGGGTTGGTTGCTCGTAGTAGCCACTGATAATACCTGTATCTCCCTACTCAGTTAGGGAACCAATGCAGAGACTGCTCTCTGACCACTCCCCATAGAAGACTGTCAAGCTCCACTTGGTCAAATCCCAACTCCATCCATTCTTACTGTTGTAGTCAGTTAAATCAGAAATATTATAGGCAGTCAGATAAGGCCAGGCCCTCAAGGTGACAATATGAAAGACAAAGCGATTTTGCAAGTTTGGAAGAGACAGACAATTCTGCTAGGGGAAGAGACTTAAGACAAAAGAGTAAACAAGCACCCACATACTTCCCTAGGGATGAGCATCAGGGATTGATATTCAGAATGATAGGTTATGGTCCTTATAAGAATTGCTGAATTATTATGGTGGTCATCTAATATGGCTGAAGCCCTTAAAACAACAGCTTGTCTTCCCAGAGACCACTTGCCCCCTTCTTCTCCAACTCAGCCCAGGGTTTCCTTTCACCTTTCCCATCACCTCACAGAAGACCTCTATTGGCTCCTCAGGTATATCTAAACATCCCCTTCAAACTCCATCCCTAGCAAAAGGCCATAAAAGCCTCAGCCTCCCTTTCTTCCAATCCAGAGAATTCCTTATCTTCCACAGATTCTCTATGTGTTCTCCAAGATAATAAAGCTCCTTTCCCTTTTTCCTTCTGCCTGTTTCTCTGCTGCAACACTATTGAAAACCTATCATTTTTTAAGGGCCGGGCAGAGTAGATAGCTCAGTAGAATAAGCACTTGCCTGGCAAGTGCAAGGTCCGGAGTTTAATCCCTGGTACTGCAGGAAGAGAGAGAGAGAGAGAGAGAGAGAGAGAGAGAGAGAGAGAGAGAGAGAGAGAGAGAGAGAGAGATACTGCAGAGAGAGAGAGAAGAAGAACAAGAACAAGAAGAACAAGAACAAGAAGAACAAGAACAAAAGAAAGAACAAGAAGAACAAGAGAAAGAAGAGAAGAGAAGAGAAAGAAGAGAAGAGAAAGAAGAGAAGAGAAGAGAAGAGAAAGAAGAGAAGAGAAGAGAAGAGAAGAGAAGAGAAGAGAAGAGAAAGAAGAGAAGAGAACAGAAGAGAAGAGATAGAAAGCCTATCATTTTTTGGTGTTGTGACCTGGATTGGTGAGTGGTGTGGCTCCCAGGGCATCCCCTGCCCTGGTTTTGAGATCCCTCACTGAACCACCTTCTGCATCTACTTTTGCCCCTGCTTCCTGCTGTTGCTAACTCTCATCCAACACCAGTTGTCCAACGCCAGCCAATCTCAGTATTTATTCATGAGCCCAAAATTATGGGGATGTTGCTTGTCTTTCCTCGTGTCTCTCAAAAATCGAAAGCTCACGTTGGGACACCCCTCCATCTTCTTTGGCCAGCTGGTCCCAGGCTTCCCACTTTTTGCAGTGCTGACTGCTAAAGTGGGTGTTGGCCCCTTTCATACTCACTCCAGGCTAAAAAGTGACAGCATTTTGGCAGGAAGTGATGTCGAGCTTTTACCCTAATCTTTGGCTCATTTTAATTCAGTTGCCAGGACAAACACTCAATTCCCAGCCCCCAAAAGACGCCCCATTGGGATGCCTGGTCCATAATCTCAGCTCCCTCAGCCTCTGAGAGGCCATAAAACTTAAACAATTAATCTTATACTGTCAGACAGCTTGACCACAATATAAGCTCACTGGTAAAACCCAGTGGCCTATAGAAAAAAACTTTTGATCCACTAATTCTCTAAACTTTAAAAAGCTTCTGTCACCTCACCAGCAAATAATAGGAAATCTCCTGTATTCAGGCTTTTTTCTCTTTAAGGACACATCCCTCTCTTCATCAACAGTATAAAGAAGCCCAGATACTCTTAGCTCACCCCTCTGCACCTGGGGCCCCTCCCTCTGCTTCTTCCAATCCTCTAGAAGATGCTGCTCTGGTCTTTGCTTTCCCTATCTCCCCAGCTACAGCTCCTCAGACTACTCTGCTGCAGTCTTCTGAGCTTCCAGCCTTACTGCCCCTCCTCTTTTCACCTGCTGCAGCCTCTCACTGTGTTACTTCCTCACCCTTATCTCTCACTCTACAGTGGCTTAAACTAAGGACAGCTCCCTGCCTAACTATCTCTCAGATCAGATGTTAAATATATTCATGTCTTCCAAATATACCATATACTACAATATAAATTTTCATTCAGATTTAAACATACCTTTCTCTTATGTTCCGGACACTTATAAGAAGTTCAGCTGGGTGTGGTGGGACACGCCTATAATCCCAGTACTTGGGAGGCTGAGGCAGGAGGATCACTGCTAGTTTGCATCTGGCCTGGGCTACAAAAGTGAGCTCAATTCCAGCCTGAATTGCACAGAAGGACCCTGTCTCAAAAAGAAAAAAAAAAAAGGTTCATGTCAAGCCAACATGAGGTCATCAACCAAATGATAATTTTCTAACAAAAACTTATGTGATATGTATGCTATGTACATTTAGAGATGCCAAAACCAAATGAGTATTTCATCATCTGTTATGACTGTTACACTACACTGTTATGTATGACTGTTGATGTCAAATGATCTCTACAAAATTATATAGCTGTTGTCCATTAACGTTCTACAGGTATTTAACTGCTAAAATATCCGTGGCTGATAAATAATAGTTCTCTGGTTACACTTTATATTTCAAAGTACTTTATTTTATTTTTTTATTATTATGAGATGCATGAAACTTTATTTATTTATTTATTTATTTATTTATTTATTTATTTATATATATTATGGCCAGCTCAGCCTGCCCTGGGGGTGGGGCTGACATAGCATGTGGTGCTGGGGGGAGAACCGTGGTCCCTGCGGTTGCCTAAGCTTGTCTAAGCAGTCGCTTTAGACCACTGAGCTATCTTGCTGGCCCTCAAAGTACTTTATACTCAGATAAAATTCTAATAATCAAGTGTATTGCTCCAAGCTAATACAAGTATACTAATGCAGACCCATATTCTCCCAAAGGAATGATGATTATTCTTATTTTGTAACCTTATCTGTTCCTGACACTCATGCCAAGCTAAAAAGACAAATCTTGGCCCTCAAATCCCACTGAAAAGCTTACTTAATCTAACTTTCCATGTCTTCAATAATAAAGACCAAAATTAACTATACACACTGCTAACTTTTGGCTGTGACACTTGGGACTCCCATCAAAGCAGGACCTTGACAACCTAATGCTGAACCTAAATAATACTGCCACCTGAGCCAAGTGCAGCAAAGGACACTGGACATGAGCCTACCCCAACTTGCAGCCATCATTGGGGACATCTACAAGCTTGAAGGTCACTGGAAATGTGACCTCCTAGTCTGCCAGAGATCAGGTAGCAGAAAACCTGCTATAGCCAGATCCATATACTTGACCTGCTTGATCTTGCTGCTGAAGAACAACAACAGAGCTTGGGTTCCATGGCCCACATCAAGGCACTTTCATCAGGATCCCAAGTCTCACTAGATGTCTCAGTAAAAAAAACAAAACAAAAAACCCTCTTTTTTTTCTGACAAGGAGACCACATATGTTCTTCCTGAGTTCTAAAGTTGCTGTATTAGCTCTACAGTCTCCACAGTGGGTATTGATGGCCAACCTGCATGACACCTTAAGACAGGCCCATTCCCTGCTCACTTCAAACACAGTTCCTCACTCATAAATTCCTTGTGATCTCAACCTATTCCATACCTCTCAGGAGGAGATACCTCCTGCAAAAACTCCTCTCTCACCTTTCTCTCTCCCCAAAGTGTACATCCTACAATCCCAACCTCAATGTACATCCAACTCCTCCTTCCCTCTTCCCTTGTCGACCATATACTCTGAGACACTTCCAGGGCCCACTTGTGCCACATATGCTGTTCCTAGACTAATGTGCCTCAGAGATCCCACAGTATTTCCCTATGTTCCCCCAAGGCCAGTAGTCCCCAAACATCAAAAGAGATTTAAGCCCATCATTCTCCACCTCCTTACCAATAGTTTTCTTGAAGCTGCCCATTCACCATATAATACCCTCATTCTTCTTATACTCAAACTCAATGGCTCTTATTGTTTAATTCAAGATCTCAAAATTATTAATAATGCAGATATTCCTATCCACCCAGTGGTGGCAAACACCTTTATTATGCTTTCTCATCCTTCCACTACTCTTACTGTCCTAGACCTTAAAGATGTCTCTTCACCATTCCCTTACACCCACATTGCCAAAACCTTTTTGCCTTCACATGGACTGATCCAGACACTCCAATCTCAACAGCTCACATAGACAGTCCTGCCTTAAGGGTTCAGAGATAGTCCTCACTTCTTTAGTCAAGCCCTTGCTGCTGCTCTCAAAACCCTTGATCTCAAGCCAAGCCAGCTTCTTCAATACACTGATGACCTTCTCCTTTGCTCGCTCTGTCATGCCCTGGCCCTAAGATGCACAACTGCTCTTCTCAATTTTCTGTCAGGATCAGTTTATACAGTCTCTCCAAAGCTCAGCTATCTTCACCAAAATTCAAATATCTAAAGTTCACCCTCACTCCCCCTACTCATGCAATTGCTGCTGACTGCAAAGCCCTTTTTCATGACCTTCAGGTGCCCACCACAAAACAGCAAGTTCTTTCCTTCGTTGGTTTGGCTAATTCCTTCTGCCTCTGGGTTTCCAACTTTGCTTCCCTAGCACAGCTGCTCTTTAAAACATCAAGAGGCTCCTTGGTAAAGCCCCTGATCCCACTGCTCCTATACATTCCTCCTTTCACAAGCTGCAACAGGCTCTCCTAAGGGTCCTAGCTCTCACTTTACCCAGCCAAACTTAGACTTTTACCCTGTATACCATCTCTCCGGGTCATAATACAGTGGATATTTTAGGACATAAAAAGGAACCATCCTTTCCAGGCAATAGCTTACCTTTCTAAACAACAACACAGCACACAGATAGACTCCATGTCTCCACACACAACAGCAGCTATCCTAACACAAGACAAAAAGTCACTTTAGGACAATCTATCATCCCATCATCTTAGTGAGCTCATTATACATAAGACAATTCAAGCCCTAATGACTCCACATATATAACAAATCCACTTAGTGGTCATAGAGGATCCTTCTATCACTATTTCCACCTATAACCCTCTCAATCCTACCACCTTATTTATACCTCTGATGAGGCCCCTCAACACAGTTGTGTCGAGGTCCTACAGATGACCCCCAACTCCCTTTGCTCACATTGATATCAAAAACTAAAAATTGATACTCCTCCTCTCCAACATGGTTGTGGTAAAATGACACATTCAGATTATAGATCCCCCTCTTACTTCCCCTGCTGTGTCCTTTAGTCATGATGACATGTACTCATAACATGCTGTATATTTAAACTTTTTTCAAGGTTTCTTCAGTCTCTGCTGTGAGCTGTCACTAACAGTAAACTTCTAGTCCTACCTGGGACACCTGGCACTAACTTCTACATGGGCATAAACTGTCATCCTGTCAGTTCTCCTCACCCCCAAGATGATGTCCTAGTTCAGCAGGAAACAATCAAAGACACGCCACCCCTTTTTTAACCACCAAAAGATGGGAATGATAGATGTTATGGTTTATGTCTAGTTGTCCCCCGAAAGCCTCATGCAATCATGGGGCGGGGACTTCTAGAGTTTGAGACATCAGTCATGTTCCACTGGGATTATGTGTTTTAGTACTGATGAGATACAATTGGTTCCTCCCTGGAGCATGACCTGGGCCTGCCTAGGATATGATTGGCTCCTCCCTAGAGCGGGATCAAGGGCCCATCCTGGGGTATGATTGGTTCCATCCTAGGGCACAATGGGCCCACATCAGAGTGACTGAACACAAAGAGCCTTTTTAAAGGTCTGTTGCTCTCTGCTCCCTTGGCTGTTCTGCCTCCATGAACTGGATGCCCTCTGCCCTGTTCCACTCAGCCTTGGGCCAGCCAAATATGAACTGAAACCTCCAGCAACTGTGAGATAAATAAACCTTTCCTTCCTTCATTTTGAGTGTTGGGTATTTGTCCCAGCAACGAGTAAAAGTAACTAAGACAATAGATTATGGTCCTAGTAAGAATTGCTGAATTATGGTGGTCATCTAATATGGCTGAAGCCCTTAAAATAACAGCTTGTCTTCTCAGAGACCACTTCCCTTTTCTCCAACTCAACCCAGGGTGCAATTTCCTTTCACCTTTACTACCACCCCAAGGAAGACCCCATCATCTCCTCAGGTATATCTAAACATCCCCTTCAAACTCCACCCCTGGCAAAGCCACAGCCTCCCGTTGTTCCAATCCAGAGAATTCCTATCTTCCCCAGATTCTCTGTGTGTCCCCCAAGATAATAAAGCTCCTTTCTCTTTTTCCTTCTGCCTGTTTCTCTGCTGCAGCACCCCTTGAAACCTTGTCACTAAATAGATATCAATCACCTTGAAAGAGCCAGAAAGAGTCACTGACCCAATCTCAACAGGAAGAACCCTTTTTTGTTGCTCATGCCCACTTGCTCTGCATGACTTGCTTCCTTATTTGGTCCTGGATTTAATAAACTTTACCTGAATAATGATGCTTATAATAATATCATTGGTTGACCATAGTTTTGTTCCACTCATGCCACCTAAGTAAGTTCCCACGTTCTCCATCTTAGACCTGCCTCACCACATGATTCTAATCTATAAGAATCCCTGGAAGAGACAGCTTCCTGGGAACAATTTACTTGGGCCCCCCTTCTGTCTCTCTCAGACATAAGCTTTCTTTCCCCCCAATAAATGTACTCTGCTCTTCACCTCCATTTGGTCCTAAAATTCATTCTTTGGTTTTAGAGAAGACAAACTCACCCCAGGTATCTTTCAGGTTGGAAGTTTCATTCCCCTATTTCACAGCCACTGAGAATTCAGGCCGATTATGTGGTTCAGTGGGCTTCAGTTGTCACAATTCCCATTGGAAGCACAGGAGAGCTCAGTTCTGGTCTTGAGACAGGTTGCAGGTCTCAGATCTCAAGTCTTAGGTCACAGCTGATGTCCACATCTTTGCTGGCCTCTTTACCTTGGCACAGAAGGCTCACAAGAAACCTCTTCCTGCCAGCGCACACAGACTTTTGATGTGGGCACCACCCCCCAGTAGGAAGGACAGAAGCCCCTGCTGGACCCTGTGTGCAGGGCAAAGGCCCCAGGGCCTGCCACCTGTCTGTTCCACACCTCCCAGGGCAACTACTCTGTATCTTCACAGGGTCTCTAGCTCTGCCAGAATGGGATTGAAATCCATTTGCAGGGGAAGGAAAGTTCTACCCTTGTATATACAGCATGCATCCATCCTAACAGTGCCACAGCCAGTACCAGTCTCATGATGAGTGTTATCAAATGGTGGACCCAAAAGGTGGAGTCCCGATTCTTGTGCAGGGCATGACAAGCAATGAATTGCAAAGCAAATATTTGAAAGTAAGGGTAAGAAGTTGTGCTTGTTGAAGGTCAGGAGCAGAAAAATGGATGGCAGAAAAGGTATACTGCACCCTGTACACAGAAACCAGGCTCTTAGGCTCCACAGTGAGAGGAAAAAGGGCTTGTGTGTGCTTTTGTCTGGAGTTCTATGGAAAGCTCCTAAGGTGGTGGCTGACTTAAGTGTGTGGGAAGGAGTGAATTCTTAACCTCCAACGTCCTATCTGTAAATAGTAACCCACACAGGGAAACAACTAACTTCTAAAGGAGGCTGTCAGGAGCAGCAGCATTTTAAATTCCATTGAGGTCAGAATAATTTGGTAGCCGGGAGTGGTGGCGCACGCCTGTAATCTCAGCACTTGAGAGGCTGAGGCAGGAGGATTAGTGCGAGTTCGAGACCAGACTGGGTTACAAGAGTGAGCTCAATGCCAGCTTGAACTGCATAGCAAGACCCTACCTCAAAAAGACAAAAAACAGGAAAAAAAAATAATTTGGTAATACAGAATTTAAAAAAAAAAAGTTAAGAACAAGTTCCAGTTCTATCCACACAATGGTCAAAATTTAAGTAAGGGAGATGGTGCATGGTGACCTACCACATCTTGAGCTCAAGGACTTGTCTTCAATCCTCAAAGGGCATGGTGGTGCTAACCAGTAATCACACCTACTCCGGAATCTGAGGCAGGAGAATTACGAATTTGAGCCCAGCCTGTGCAACTTAGCAAGACCTTGTCACAAAATAAAAAAGAAAAAGGCTGGGGTGGAGCTCCATGGGGGAGGGAGCACTCACCTTTACCTGGCCTTTATGGAATCTCCAGTATTGAAAACAGAAAGAATGAAAAAGTATTAAGCTCAGAAGAGATACCCTTGGGGCTGGGGAGATAGCTCCGTGGCACAAGTGCCTGCCTGGCAAGTGCAAGGTTGTCAGTTTGAACTCCAGTCCCACAAAAAAAGAAAGATATACCCACCTGGCACCAGATGCAGAAGTACAGGCTGTAAAGACAGATCAGAGACTGTATGGTACTTAGGGCAAGCTGAGATTACAAGGGCCCAAGTCATTCCAGGAAGAAAGATAGGTTAGGAATTAAACTGATGTAGTGCCATGGTGTTAGTGGGAGCACTAGCAGCTATACTGTGGAGCTGGACAAGATGTCCCAGTGCAAGCCAGCCACAGGCCAAGGCCCAGCCAGCAGTGGCTAAGCCCTGGAACGGTGACTGTCCCCAGTGCTTTTATCTGGCAGTCAAGTGCATGTGTGGTGGACTTGTCCCCTGCTGGGAGCACATTCCTCCTGAGTTAAATAATGACTTCCTGAGTCCTTGCATAAAGAGATGCTTCTTTGGGGCTGGAACATATTAAACCACCCAGATTATTAGAGGACAGAGCTCTGCAGCTCAGCACTTGGACACTAGAGAGGAAGCTGGAATCAGGGTGACCTGAGTTTGTGGGGCCCTGAGATGGCTTGTGGGGTTCTCAGAGCTCTGGATGAGGTGGTTAAACAAGGCTGTGGAACATGTGTCACTGAATGTGGGATGGCTTCCAGGTTTAACTTCATGGATTTTGGTTTGTGTTATATGGGGCCTATTGTGCTCAGGGTCTCAGAAAATTGTAGTCTGTTCCTTGGGAGCAGCCAGGCTCCTCTTAAGTCCTCCAGCTCCGAGCCTTCAGGGATCCCTGCACCTGTGCTCTACACCTGTCCAGTCAGGCAGCTGGCAGGAAGTGGAGCTGGATATTGCAGGATTTCACTCTCTGGCACTCTGCCCAAAGGAAACTGCTATGCAGTTCAAACTGACAACCTTGCACTTGCCAGGCAGGCACTTGTGCCACGGAGCTATCTCCCCAGCCCCAAGGGTATCTCTTCTGAGCTTAATACTTTTTCATTCTTTCTGTTTTCAGTACTGGAGATTCCATAAAGGCCAGGGAAAGGCACTCGGCCTGGGTGGGCACTGACCACCCTTCATCCTGCCAGAGACAGCTTCTGTCATAGGCTTTGGTCACAGACTATCTCATGGAAATTACATTTCAACAGGTCCTTGGAGGGGACATTCCAACTGTTACTGGACAGAGCCCTAAAAGAAGAGGAACCTCAACTCACCCCAGACACAGGACAGGATGCAGGCTTGCTGGCTTCTGTCACAGGACCAATGAATAAGAGGCATAAAGGGATTTACCAGGTAGAATTCTGAAGACATACACTCTTAAGAAATTGAATATATTTATCAGTGATTAGGGGTGTAAATCTCTAGAATTCGTGAATCTGTGGAAAGAGAGGCTATAATTTACAGATGAAGCTAGGCTTGGTGGCACATGGCTATAATCCCAATACTCGGGAGGCTGAGGTAGGAGGTTCACTAGGAGTTCAAAGCCATCCTGAGCTATGTAGAGAGTTTCAATCTCCCCCCACCTCTCTCTTTATATATATGTGGAAAGCTCTCTGTACAAGGGGAGGGTGGCATAGGTGACAGCTACCACAAATATCAGAGCCATAGCCCACCTATAGAAGGAAGGCCCATGTAAAGCAGTAAAGGCATGGCCCATCTCCAGGCATAACAGATCCATCCATATTGAAGGGAATGGCCCAGGCTTACTTTGTCTTTAAAGACCCAAGGGATTATTGACTGCAGTTCTGTCTGGAAGTTGCAGTATTTATTAAGAGTAAAATTTAGAATTATGAATTTCCTTGTCTTGGTTTTGCTGCTCTTCTCTCCGCTCTGGCCTTGAGACCATGACAGAAAGATAGCCCCAGCCCCTCACTGCAACTCAGAGCTCAGAGAATAGCTGCTTCTCCAAACTTTCCCAGGCCTGGGGCATAAACAGCTGCCCAGCTCTCAGCCAGGGATGGACAGAGGTGTGGAGGAGGAGGATGTCTAGCTCAGTTTCAGTTTCATTCCCTTGGTCAAGACTGGGATAGGTGCAGCAAGGAAAGGAGTGGAACCACCTGGCCCTAGATTGCTAGCTGCTCCTGTGTGCCCTGCCATGCCCCTTGCTATGGAGGACCCCACACAGGGCTATAAGGGGAAAGGATGACCTGAGAGTTAAGTGGGCACCTCCATCTCCTCTCATCCAACTTTGAATAAAATCCTTCTCGCTTTATCCAGGCAAGTGGCCTCTTTTGATCTGGCCAGAAGTGAGCACAGGAACCTGGTGTTTGAACCTGTAGGCTGGGAACACCAGGACAGAACCAGACCCTGTAGACACTGTGACCAGGTGAAGAGGAAACTGCTGAATACATAGAATAAGGAGAGAGACCAGATGGAAAATGGGTGAAATTCACCACACACAATTAGGTCCCTGGCAGGACTCCTTCCAAATACAATCAGCAAGTTGGCCCAGGTCTACTGTGTACAGCATGGGTTCTAATGAGACCTCAAAGCCTGTCTTTAAAATAGGAAAGCAAGCCAGCAAGGTGGTACATTTAATTCCAGCACTGGGGAGGCTGAAACAGGATTACTGTGCTCTTAAGGCCAGCTTAAGCCACATCTTGAGACCCTGTCTCAAGGAAAAAGAAAAAAAAGGAAGAGAGGGAGAAAGGGAGGGGGCCAGAGGGCAGTGCTGCAAGAAAGTGGAGGATCCCAGAGGATGTAGGGCCATTGGGAGGGTGGGCTGTTGCTGTATGGATCTAGAAGGCAGCTCACATAGTTTTAGAACTTGGGGCCATGCACAGAGCAGAAGATCAGGTTGACTGGTAGATCAGCTTTGTCAGAAACTGGCTCAACTTTATTAAATTCAAGAGGTTAGGGGGTGAAACAGGGTCTCATTGTGTAGTTCAGCCTGGCCTTGAACTCATTATGTAGCCCAGGCTGGCTCTGAACTCTCAGTGATCCTCCTATTCCATCCCCCCAAGTTCTGGGATTATAGGAGTGTGCCACCACGCTGGGAAGGAGTTATTTTTTTGTTCGTTTTTTTGTTCTCTTTGAGAGGGCTTCACCATGCAGTTCAGGCTGGCCTTGAGCTCTCTTTGTAGTCCAGGTGTTATGGTGTGTGCCTAGTTGTCCCTTCAAAGCCTCATGCAGGCGTGGGGTAGAATTCTAGACTTTGTGATTCATTCATGATTCAGTGCTGGAATTATGGGTGTGAATACTCCACCTGGCCCGGGCTAATAACCTGAATGCAAGGTAAAGGAGACAGACTTGTTCTCTGTTGCCTGTGTTGCTGCTATTCCTCCCATTTTGCTCTTGCTGTTTTGCTGTTTGCCACTACCATGAAGTGCTGCCCTGTGCCATGTGCTACTCTGCCTTGGAGACAGCTGAGTATGGCCTGAAACCTCTGTTAACTATGAGCTAAATAAACCTTTCCTTCCCTAATTTTGAGTGTTAGGTGTTTGTCTCAGCAACGAGAGAAAAGTAACTGAGACACCAGGCTAGTCTTAAAGTTGCAATGATCCTATCTCAGCCTCCTGAGTGCTGGGATTACAGGCTTGTGTGCTACCATGCCTAGCTAATAGGCATTTTTTTTCTTAAAGTATCAAATTTATTTCATAGTTTCATTTTTATGTTAGAGCTGTTGGGTAATGACTAACTTAAAATGTATCATCAGAGGTAAATATTAATAAGCTATTAAGT
>PVKN010018720.1:0-16715 GCA_004027915.1 Capromys pilorides
GGAGCTATTCAGCTAAATAGCTACCTATCAGACACTTTAAATTTTTATTTTTTATAAATAGTATTGCCTGAATATCGCCCTTCACAGAATTTCACCAACAATTCTCAGTTTGCCTTTGGTTTAAGTTTTTAAAGGTAGAATGAATAAACAGATTCAAGAAATGTGAAAGAACTTGTTCAGGTTATTTATTTATAAAGACTATTATTTGGGAAAAATAAAAATATTAGATATTAAAGCACCATTAGAGATATTGAAGAAGTAGAACATGCAAACAAAAACTACCTCTGATTAAAAAAAAAATCTCCATTAGTCTACAATGACAGTATGCACTGGAGTCCTCTTCATGGCTTTGTGCTACCAGAGGACCCAGCAGGGTGCCAGAGGAGGTCCTCTGGAAGGCCTCAGTGGGCTGTTCCTTAGTCTTGGCTCTGGGATGTCAAGCATCTCCCTCTTTCAGCTTTCTAGTGAGCATGCTCTGGAAAATGAACAAGAACTCACCAATTTCTGACTTCTAACAGGGTAGCTTACTACAACCCTGCACACGGGGCTCCTTAGCTGTGTTCTAAAGAGACCCTGCCACCCTACTAAAGAGCTCATTTATTAGCAGCACAGGCATGACTTGCTTTGAAACTCAGCCAGGGATGGGAGTGTTGCTCAGTGCTAGAATGCTTGACTAGGGTGGGTGAGATCCTCAGTCTCATCTCCAGCACCACAAACGAATGAACAGAAGCCCACCCAAGCAAAAAATAGGAAGCACCTAGCAAGAAGGGACCAGTGATTCACTTTCTGATAATACACTTTTACTCCTAATGAGCTGATGTTTAGCATGATTTGACAGTGGCACGTGGGGCCCTACCAGGCGTTTTTCTCATGGAATGTACTTCAGTAGGGACAGGATATCCATACTTTTTGCAAAAAGTGACTGAGCATTTATTAAATACAATTGAAATGTTGCTTTTACTACAATGAAGATGCAGATATTTCGAAGGGCTCTTCAAGGATGCTCCCAGCAAGGCATACCTATGCTGCTCTGCTTTGGTTCCAAAAACTCCAAGCCGGCTAATGTTGCATCTTATAACGCATTCTTGATGTCTTTTGTACTGTTTCATGCCCTTGGCTGATGAGCGCGTACGCTCTCAGCAGGTTTTTTAGATCATTCTTTCATAGTACAAGAACATAGAGACTTCTCTACATCAGGTTATTTGTATAGGAAATGAAACTATAACTTAAATTAAGCAAGCTCAATATTTCTCCAAAGAAAAAATGTTCCCATTATTTCTGCAACAGTGAAAAGGGGAAAGAAAGTGAAGAGAGGGGAAAGGATGGGAGTAAGAGCAAGAAAGGAAGGAAGAAGCTCTATTCAGATAAGGGCCTGAAGCTTTCTCTTCCTCTTCAAAAGTACAAAGACAAAATCAACCATATAGTATGTCTGCTGACTGAACTATGTTTTATTATGCTGCTTAGCACAGTAAAACATCCTTGGCAGTTATCAGTCTCTCCAAAGTCATACTAAAAGAAAAAGAAAGAAAGAAAGAAAAGAAAAGGAAAACAAAACAAAAACAAAAACAACACCGTCAGTATTAGGAGTTACAAGCAATGAAAAGAGTGATATTCACTGTTTCCACCAGCTGGAGAAGAAGACATGATAATTGAACTCTGCACTGATGTCGAGCAGCCTCACCTCGTTCTTTAGGTTGACATTAGCATTCCTTTTTAAAAGGAAAGAAACAATTCTCAGGTGCCCTCGCCTACACGCACAGATGAGCGGAGTGTCTCCATTGAAGCCATCTTGAACGTTGACGTAGTGGTTGTCTTCTCTTACCCACCGCCACACTTGACCCAAGTCATTCTGGTAGGCTGCCTGGCAGATGGGCTGAGTGAAGAAAGACAAATATAGTTCTTTAAATAAAAACATAAGACCGGGCATGATGGCACATGCCTGTAATCCCAGTTCTGGGGACGCTGAAACCAGGAGGATCGTTACTAGTCTGAGTTGCATAGTGAGACCACGTACCAAATACATAAATTTAAAAAAAATAAATAGATACAGCCATAATTAAACCAAAATAAGAAATGGTGGAAGGAAGGAGGATGAGACAAAGCAAAAGCAAGGAAGAGAAGAATGAGGAGAAATCATTATCTAATAACAAAACTCAAGTTGAAAGGAGGAGGAGGAAAAAGGACAAGGATGAGGATAAGGAGAAGAAGAGGGAAAGAAGAAGAAAAGAAGAGAAGGAAGAGTAGGAAGGAGAAATCAATACCCAATAATTTAAATTTGGTTCAAAATTGCGATATATTGCTTAGCTATTTTGGTCTGGCTGTGCCTGGTCTTTGAGCTACAAGTACATAAGTCTATAGGAACATTTACATTCACTTAAATTGCCTGGCACATAGAACAGACAGATAGTGGATAGACAAACGAGTGAATGAAGACCTGGAATACTGCAAATCTGACTACTGCAACCAATGGGCAGCCAGAGCAGCAGGTGCTCACTAAAGCAAATGAACACATAGGGAGGAGCTCAGGGTAGCACCGGGTGACAGGACGAGACCTACACGACTTAAGAGGCCCAGCGAAGTAGAGAACAGGTTTTAGACAAAGTACATACAAATAAGAGTTATGTAACTGCTATGTTTTAGCCCTAAAATTTCTCCCAAAAGTCTCATGTATTCAGAAGTGAGGCTTTTGGGGCCAGAGAGATAGCTCAGCAGACTAAGCACCTGCTTAAGCAAGCACAGGGAGTGGGGTTCAACCCCCTGTACAACATAGTGCACTGGCCCCACAGAGCCAGCCACTGGGAACAGGCATGGTGGTGCATGCTTATAATCCCAGCGCTGGGGAGGCTGAAAACATGAGGATCTCTATGAGTCCGAGCTGCGTAGTGAGACCCTGTACCAGATACATTTAATAAATAAATAAATAGACAGACAGATAAATAAATAAATAAATAAATAAGAGGGCCAGCCTGACAGCTCAGCAGATTAAAGCACCTGCTTAGGCAGATACAGGGACTCAGGTTTGATCCCCAGCCTGCTGTGCAAGTCCGCCCTGGGGGTGCCCTGAGAAGGTGATTGAGACTGGACTTGGTACCGCGTTCCTATAATTCCAGCACTTGGGAGTCTGTAAACAGCAGGATCACTACAAGTCCGATTTATGTAATGAGGCCCTGAAGACCCTGTACTAAACACAGAAAAGTAAATACATAAACAAATAAATAGATGATAGATAGATGATAGATGATAGATAGATAGATAGATAGATAGATAGATAGATAGATAGGAGGGCCAGACTGATAGCTCAGCGGATTAAAGCACCTGGTTAGGCAGATACAGGGACTTGCATTTGATCCCCAGCCTGCTGTGCAGGTCCATCCTGGGGACACACTGAGAGGGTGATTGAGACTGGGCATGGTACCACATTCCTGTAATTCCAGCACTTGGGAGGCTGAAAACAGAAGGATCACTATGAGTCCGATTTATGTAATGAGGCCCTGAAGACCCTGTACTAAATACAGAAAAGTAAATAAATAAACAAATAAATGAAAAGAAGTAGGGCTTTTGGAAGGCAATTGGACCATGGAAGCACTATATTCAGGGGTTTCGTCCATTCATCCATTCAGTTCGTAGCTGAAAGTGCTATCAGAAGGTGGGACCTGGTCAGAGGACGCGAGTCTCTGGGGCTGTGATCAAAACAGCATCCTCTTGTCCCTGACTCCTGTCCCTGCCTCTCTGCCCTCTGGCTGCCACTGGATGAGCAGCTGTCCTCTGCCAGGCCTCTGTACCGTGTATTTCCAGCCTTGAAGCCAGATAACAGTGGACCGAACCTCAGACACCACAAGCCACATAAAGCTCTTTTCCTTTAAAAGAAAACATTCATGGAATGCGTAACTGCAATGTTTTAGATTCTGCTTATACAAAATATTATGCAAAGCTTTGGAAAGCCCCATGGGGATTTTCTAGTAAGACCTAAGCTAGTTTCATCTTGCCAGCTGCAGGCTCTGCCCCAGCTCTTCTGTACCTCTGTTCCTCAGATGACACTGTTGTAGGTAGCTAAATTAGATAGAAATATCATAGGCAGTTAGACAGGGCTGGGCCCTCAAGGAGACAGCACAGAAGCAAGAGACCTAGCAACTGTGAGGGAGACGGACGCTCCTGCCGTGGGACAGACCTAAGACCAAAGATCACACAAATGTTGGCCTTTCTAAAGACAAGCACCTGGGACTGATCGTCACCTTGAGGAAGCCAGGAAGAGTCAGTGACCCAACCACTACCAGCTATGAGACAAAGTCCTATTCCATACTCATACCCACTTGCTATGTGACTCGCTTCCCCAGTCAGCGTGCCATGTTTAATCAATGCTACCTGAGCAATGGTGTTTATGACCTTATTGTTGACCATAGTCTTGTCCCACCTCATGCCCACCTCAGTGAGCTCCCGTGTTCTCCACCTTAGACCTAGCTCACCACATGGTTTTGCTCTATAAAAATATCTGGGAGAGACAGTTTCCTGGGTAAACTGCTTGGGTCCCCCTTCTATCCCTCTCTTGGACAGGAGCTTATTTTCCCCCGATAAATTTTCTGCTCTTAACCTTCATTTGTTCCTAAACTCACTCTTCGGTTTTAAAGAACACGAACTCATTCCAGCAGCCCTTGAGGCCGGAGTTTCGTTCCCCTACACCAACGCTACCTCACTCCTTCCATCTGGCTGCTACCCTGCTTTCTCGTGGGCCTCAAACACTTTCCAGCCTTCATCTAGGCCTCCTAACTCAACCTCCATGTTGTTACTTCATTTTTATTTGTCCAAGAAGTCTTTTCTGATTCCCAACATTGGTATTTGTTCTTCACTGTAGAAAGCCCTTCTCGGACATCATTGCGGCTTGGGAAATCTATATTTGTAATCTCATGGAAAAATTACTGGAGCTCCAGAAAGTAACCTCCAACCTACCATACCAGTATGACACCTGGTGAGATAAAGACGCTAAGGCGCATGCGTAGTTGTGGGTCCTAAGTCCAGCTAGAGCAGTGGCAAATGGGAACAGAGTCATGACCAGGGCCAAGCCCAGGTTTTATTAATTCATCAGGAGGGGACAAGTGGTTGCAGATGCATGAGGATAGTTGTGACTGGAAGCATAGCAGTGACCCGAGCTGGGGTAGGTAGGAGGCCGGAAGTCACCTCTGCAACCTGCAGTTCAAGGCGCTGTCTAGCGCTCTGGGGTAGGTGCTTCTGCCCTGAGGTGTCATTTTTATGTCTCTCATCTCAGGGCTTGCTCCCAGGATCCCAGCTGACAGTGTGGAGTGTGGCTCTCCCTCCTGCCTGGTGCACACATGTTTTTGGGAGCTACAGGACACTGCAGCACTGCCCTGTCACCTTGCTTGAAAGACTACCATCAACACCTCAGCTAGACCAATATACTTTGCATAAAGCCAACTGGGGGGATAAGGCAAAGTCCTAGCCAGCTCAGCACATGGGAATTGGGTCAGACAATTGCTCCGTTTTCAAGGAGAGTCCTCCAGGTGGTTCTATGTTGCCCACAACTACTCTGTTCTTATTTACATTCAGCTTTTTTTATTTATATTCATTCATTCTTCTTTACATTCCAAGCTAGTGAGAATTAGGCAGGGTGTGAGATAGCACCAAGAGAGGGAGGGGAGAAAGGGGGAGGGCAGAGAGAGGGAAGGCAGAGTGAGAGAGGAGAGAGGGGGAAGGCAGAGGGAGGGAGGGAGGGAGAGAAGGAGAGGGCAGAGGGAGGGAAGACAGAGGGAGGGAGGACAGAGGGAGGGAGGGAGAGAGGGAGAGGGCAGAGGAAGGGAGGGCAGAGGAAGGGAGGATAGAGAGAGGGAGGGAAGAGAGAGGGAGGGCAGAGAGGGGGAGGGCAGAGGGAGGGAGGGCCCCAAAGTCCAGGCTGTGACCACTGTGGACAGAGTGTGCCTATCTTTCGTCCTTCACTACATCTCCAGCACTCAGCAAAGTTCTACGCACATGATAAGCACACACACGATATTTCAGGCCAGTTTTATGGCTGACTTAAGGGACAAGAGCTCAGTTGCTTTTAGTGTTGCTGTGTGGTTACAAAGTGTAAAAAAGCACATGCTGAAAAATGGATAGAGCTCGATTTATGGAAGTTATTATTATTCACTAAGTCATTCCTTTTTATTAAGTCATACTCTGTTTTAGTAATCAAGTCATATCTCTAAGTATTAATCATAGTTAACTAGGGAAACAAGAATATGTAATGTATAACTCTTATCCCTGTGAAATCTATCCGACCAGTGGTTAAACAGGACAGAGACACACATGCACACAGGATTGTTCGTATATGTGTAGTTCTGAAAGTTGCCTCACGTTCTCCTGCAGCCTGCTAAACACACGCTCTGCCCCTGGCCTGCATCCTCAGTTCCTAAGGAACCGTTTTTAAAGTATGGGCGGGTGCATGAGATCTGTGGAACCTGGGCCCAGCAGTGACAAAGACAGGTGGGTGCGTTTGCCAACCGCCTCAGGTCCTAATAATGCCGAGTGCCTTCGGGTGTCACCTGTAGCATCTTCTCTCATGGCAGTGCTGACAACCAAGCCCACGGCCTTGCGTATGTCAGTCAAGGGCCGCATCCCTGAGCTCCTCGCAGGCCTGTGACAGATCACACACAAAGACTTCCTCATGAAGGAAACATTCTAAAGGCAAATCAACCTGCAACAATTAGGATGCAGACTTCTGTCCCCAACATGAGATAAACATGACCCCTGAATCGCACATCTTAATACAAATTCAGCCTACATGCCACCTATTCACTGTCATCAGCCTTCCGTCTGTGACACTTCTCACCATCTACACACGGTAGTGTGTGAGTGTGAGCAACACGGGCAGGGCAGGAGCAGAGGAGAGAGCGCTTCTCTGGTGTTGAAGGAATGAGCGGTAACTCTGGCTGTTGCTACCACTCTGGTAACCGGAGCCAGCTCACTTCCTCTCCAGTGTGTTTCAGTGCCTTTGATCATGAAATAACGAAGCGAAGGAAAGTCCTTTCGGATTTTCACAGTCTGTGACTTCCAGGACTTTAATCTTGGCCAATACATCTCCCACACCACAAACGGTGCTGAAAAACTTGCAGTGAATTTCTGTGCTTCACTTGTGACGTCCAGTCACGTGAATTTTCATAACGAGTAAAATAAAACTAAATAAAATAAAATGATATAAAACCATCAGCTCTTAATCTTCCAGTCAAATGCACAGAAAACAATACCACAATTCACAACAGACAAGGTAGCATAACTAAAGATGCACCTCAGTGTAGAGCTCTTGTTTACCAACTGGAAGTCCTGGGATCGATTCCCAGCAGTGTACAAACTTTTCAATGGAACAAGAATATTTAAAATATGTACATTGCTAAGAGGACTAAAGCGCCTGCTCTGGCAGAGCGCAGTGTCCAGAGTCTGATTCCCGGTGTGCCATGCCAGTACATCCCCCAGGGTGTACTGAGACAGCGACTGAGACTGAGGGTGGCTGCATGCACCTGTAATCCCAGCGTTTGGGAGGCTGAAGCAGGAAAATCACTATGAGTCCAAGCTATGTAATGAGACTCTGTAGATGCTGTATACTCTCTCTTAAATACATAAACAAATAAAATAAAATATATACAAATAGACGTGTGTACCACACCAAGCCCCAGGCACCGTTTCCCATACTTCACAGTCCTCTCCCTCCCTATTTTGTTGCGGTCCTCCGTGCTGCCTGCCTGGCCCCTACCTCCCAGATCGAGCTCCTTAAAATGTTTACTGGGTGCTCACTAAAAACAGGCGAGTTCTTCTGAGTCAGAGTTCGCTCACAAGGTATTTTTGAGGGCCTTCTCGGTCTCACTTGCACAATATTATTTAAAATATGAACCTGACTTTATGTCAGGTTTCCTAGGTGTCCAGTGCCCTAGGCACAAAATAATTGGTTTTTAAAAGCAAAGTGTTGGGGGGCAGCTCAGTGATAAAGCACAGGCTCAGTGTGCACGAGGCCCTGCATCAATCAGTCAGTCAATCAATCAGTCAATCAATAGCTCTCAGCCACTCTGGCTGAGACTCAAGTAATTGGATGTGAGGTGCGCTAAGAGCTGCAGAGACTGTGTTGTTATGAGCTCTCAGTTTCAGGAGGGAGCAACAGCTCAGTGCTAGAAAAGTAATAAAAACAGAACAAAATCCCATAGAAAAGTGACCTAGCTACAGCTTGACAGAATGACTCATTTACAACAACTTGAGTTTTTAAAACTTTTTTGCTTTTCCTTATTTGATATAGACTCTCTGTATGTAATTCAGACTCATAGTGATCCTCCTATCTCAGCCTCCCCAGCACTGGTATTGCAGGAGTGCGGCATGGCGTCTGGCATCAGGGCTGGCATAACATACTTGGAATGGTGTCAGGCGGCATGTGGTACCAGGGATCAAACCCGGGCCCTTGCACTTGCCAGGCAGGGGCTTAGATTCCCGAGATATTTCTGTAACCCTAGAATTTTTATTTTGTTCATTATATATAGTAATTTCTTATATATTTTATAAGAACTAGAAGAGAAGAGTTCAAGATTCCCAACACAAAATCACCAATAGAGTGAAAAAACACACCACGGGATGGAAATTTTTTTAGTCAGTTTGTCTTAATGCAAAGGACTAACAGGTGAACATAAAAAGAATAAAAACAAAACAACAAAAAAACCAAATCCACTGTAATTAAAGACCCACTACAGAAGTGGCCACCTGTGACAAATACATACTTCTCAGATGAAGAAGTGCAAACGGCAAATATATAAATGAAAACAATGTTCAATATCACTGATCATTAGAGATGAAAATTAAAATAATCATAAGACTCTATCACATGCAAAAATAATTCTATCATTTTAAAAATCAATCAGTGACAGATGCTAGAAGGACTGTAGGGAAAAGGGAACAGTTCTCCACTGTTGTTACTTTAGTACGGTGCAACTACTGTGGAAACCAATGTGGAGACACCTATAAAAACAAGGACTACAGGTTCAGCTGGTCACACCTATTTCCTTTCTTGGTATTTTCCCAGAAGAATTAAAAGCATCATAACATAGTGATACACTCAAATCCATGTTTTGGGAGGCACAATTTGTGATAGCTAGACCTTGGAAACAACCCAAATACCTATCAACAAATGAATAGATAAAAGAGATTTTATTTTAATACATTGTAGTACTACTCTTCCATAAAGAAGGATAAACTTGATTTTTATAGTTAAATGGATACCTTGAGACCATACCCTTAAGTGAAACGAGTCAGATATGCAACTGTAAAGATTACATTGTCACGCCCTTGTGGAAAACTGAAAGTGCAAACAAGCTCCAAATTGTACAAGTGCTATCTTGAAACTGGAAGAAGTTGCTCAAAAGGAAAGCAGAACTATGCAGCTTGGGGAGGAGGAGAGGGTAGGGAATAGAAAATGAGACAAGAATAATAAAATGGAAGCAAAGCTTTCTTAAAAAAAAAAAAAAAAAAAAAAAAAAAAAAAAAAAAAAAAAAAAAAAAGAGGGAAAGAGGGGTTGAAGTGAGGAGAGAGGAATGAAAAGGGCAAAAGGGAAACAAAGATATATCATATACAAATACAAATTCCCTGCAATGAATGTGACCATTGCATATACCTAAATTTTATCAAGAAACAATTTAAGAAATACATAAATCCCTGGGAGTGTGAGAGTGGGCATAGTACCTAGGACTGAAGCCTGCCTCAGAGCCTTGGGAGATCTTTAGGTTTCTGGCTTCTATGAAAAGTCTTATCAGACCAGAAGCTCTTTTAAGTGACTCAGGGAAGTTTTTAATTCACTAGGAGTTGAGAATTAAGTAGTACTTGAAAGAGATGTTGGACAACTGGCTTGGATCAAGCCAAGTCCACAGGAAACTTATTCCACAGCTAGGCTGGACAGTCAGCTGTCCTGTGATTTAATGGCTGCTCTCCTGGGCTTTAGAGTACAGAGGAAGGTAGTATACAATGCTGGAAAAGATGCTTGCTATTTGTTGGTTGTTTTAAATCAACAATAATTTTTAATCATGCTTTATGTGAGGTCCTTTAGCTTGTTTATTGTGGACAGACCTTTAGGGTTGACTTTGAATAGTTCTGGCCCTGAGAAGAAACCACTGCTATGTTCTGAGAAATATCATGGTTTTGCCTTTTTGGCAGAATGGGCTATGTTATGGTTTGTGTACAGGTGTCCCCCACCCCACCCCCAAAACCTTGGGTAGCAATGAGGTGGCTTCTGGAATTGGTGATTCCTGTGGGTATGGATGCTATATCTGCCTTGGGACAGGTAATTTGCATTACAACGTAAGGAGAGAGAGGCTACCTGAGCCTGAGCTTCTGCCACTCCCTTTGCTTTCTGTGCTTTGCTGCCACCATGAAAGACTGCTCGCTGCCCTGTGCTGCTCTGCCTTGGAGCCAGGTGAGTATGGACTGAAACTTCCAGTAACTGTGAGCTAAATAAACCTTTCGTTCTTTCAAAAAAAAAAGATTCCCAACACAGATGACAAATATTTAAAGAGATAAAAATGTTAATTGCTTTGATTTGGTCATTTACACATTATATACAAGTATTAAATTATCATTATAGCCCATAAATATATGTAATTATTATGACAGTTAAAAATAAAGACAATAGGGGGCTGAGGAGATAGCTCTGTGGCACAAGTGCCTGCCTGGCAAGTACACAGTCGTGAGTTTGAACCCCGATCCCCCCCCAAAAAAAAGGGGGGAAAGGCTGGTGGACAGACTAGATATGACCAAGAGGAAGGGGTATGTACTTGGACTAAAGGAAGAGCTGTCATACACCGTTTTTAGCCTGAGTAGTTCCTGAAACTAGAGAGCACTGTGGCAATGGAGGAAAGGAAGCTGGGAAATTATCTAGATGAGTGTTAGTTTCAATACCAGCCCTTTCTCCAACCACACTGCTAATGTTCTAGTTCAAATGTTTCTTGGTCTCACCAGGACTATTATAAAACTAGCTAAACAAGGAATGATCAAAATATATGATGGAAGTTTAGATTTTAAGAAAATTACAATAAAAGATATAGTGTTGTTAACCACTCAAAGTACTTCTCCTTGCATCAAACACAGTTAGCCTACCATTCTTACTTTTTTAAAGAATACAAAAATAGAGTTATAAAGAAAAAAAAAAGCATTAGAAACAATACAAGACTTCACTAAAGAGAGTAACAGGGACGCAACAGTGGTTGCTGTCGTACATGACGCCAGCTCCGCATCAGTTGCTCCCTGCCCCACCGTTCTTATTTTGTCAGGCAGTTCTGGAAGTTCTTCTTTGTGGGTGAATTCTGGTACCAAGCATCATCTACTGGAAAGCCAGACTTAGAACAAGGCCTTGGCCTCTCCTCGTGCACCTACTGGACCCCACACCACGCACCTTCCAGCTCTTCCCCAAAGTCAACATGAGCATGAAGTTGTATGCTCTGAATCAGTTCAGGACATGAAGGCAACCAGGGCATTGCAACTAAAGAAGTGTAAAAAGGACTCCCAGAAAGCGGCAAGAACTGTGGATAAGTGTGTTTGAAGCAAAGGTGACTGACATTCTGAGGGTGACTGACATCAATGTGTCTTTTACGGTAATATTTTTAAAAATGTGACCACTTACCCTATATGTCAATCCTGCTTATCTCGCCTGGCCTCACGCATGCTCCAACCCATGCTCGAGATGCAGCAGCTGCATCTCCTTTCCCTGCTGAAAGCACTTCTCAGTGACCACTGGGGTCAGCACTGTCCCCACATGGCCACACATGACCTTTTGAATCCCATACTTCCTGTCTTTCCAATGGTATCTTCTATACATTCCTTATCTATTACCTTGATCCAAGCAAATAAAGACCTGTGTTTGCTAAGTTTGAATGTGGCCCATGCAGAGCTCCTAGATGGCCAACTTGATCCCCACTGAAAGCAGCGATGTTAAAGGGGGGGTCTAATGCGAGGTCATCAGAGCTCTGCTGCCATAAATAGGCTCATGTTACACCCCAGGAGTGGGTTGCTTATGGCAGGACGGGGTTCCTGATAAAAGGACAAGTTTGGTCCTTCTTGCCCCCCCACCCCACTATAGGGCCATCAGCTAAGGCCCTAGCCGCATGCTGCTCCTCAGGCTCAGATTTCCTGCTTCTAGAACGATGAGCCAGTACATTTCTACTTGTTATAATTACCTAGGCTGTGATATTCTGTCAGAGTAAATGGATTACAACGGTGATGTTAGCAGCCTTCTCCCCAACTAGACTGTCTGCTAAATTAAGGTGGGGGTTATGTCTGCACCCGTTCAGCATTCTACCCTGGCATCCAGCATGGCACTTGGCACATAGTAGGAATATAGGAGAGAGAATAAATAAGTGAATGAATAGAAGGTGAGCTATCATTTATTGAGTACTTCAGTTATTTCATTTAACACTCATGACAACCTCAGAAAGTAAGTAGAATTGCACCCTTTTTGTACAGGATAAAACGAGAGGAACTGTCTTCCTTGTCCACAGTTACATGGTGCACAACTAGCAGGGCCAGAGACCAAGTTAAGAGCCTGACTGCAGAATGCTCACATTCTGCCGTTAATTATCTCACCTTTCAAAATACCTTCTGGCTACAGGACTTAGCATGTGAGAGCTGTACTCACACTGTTTTGCAGTCCGTGCTCCTAACACACTGGTCCTCTTTGGGCACGGGCCTGCTGGCCCTCAGCTATAGGTCTGGATTTCTGCTCCAGACAGAAGCAGAATTAGCCATGTCTGTTAAGAAGTAAAACGTAGTGGCCAGAGAGGCTGGAGAACAAACAAAAATACATGATGTGATGGTTGATACGTTGGTGTGTCAACTTGGCGGGATGCCGGTGGTGGATACTTTTTATCAATTTGGCTGCACTATCTGGCTGTTTCACACTGTGAGCCATTAGGGCCCTGCCCCAGCCTCATCAGCCTCCAGATTGGACCTTTCAGCTTTCCGTAGCAGATTCTTCTGTTTTCCAGCTGTTTGCAGACACAACAGCTGACCGTTGGAGACTGCTAGGAAACGATAGAAACCAGTTAAGACCAGTAGAGACCATTAGGGATGGAACACTGCAGTGCGTATAAAAGCCTTGGGACTGAATCCTTCAGTTGGCAGTGTGCAGACGCTCTCAGCACACTTCCCCATCTGACTCTGGGACCAGCACATCTTGTGTTATATCTGTTCCTTGTATTATCTGTTCCTCTAATAAAACCCTGACTATAACACATGATCTAAAGGTAAAGCAGGGAAAGTTTTTGTAAAACACTTTTTATCTTAACAACCATCAAGAGACCAATTTTCTTTGAATGTCACAGTATGTATTCAGGCTGGCCTCAGATTGGAGGTGATACTCCTGTCTCAGCCTCCCAGGTGATGAGGTTATGGGCATGAGCCACCACGCCAGATACTGGGGATCAGCTTTCAGATCTACAGGGCTTAAGATAGGGCTTTAGTACACAGTCTCTGAAGAATGCGAAGTTGTGACTGGAGAAGAAATCGCAGTTAAATTTGACTGAAATTAAGCAGGTGAGTAGGGTTCAGGCAACTTTCTGCACATTTTAGGTAACGCAGTATTGTCCAGCATTTGCCAGTGTAAGTCCTGGAAGTCAGTGTCCTGTGTGACGACCTTGTGTCCACCACGTAACAGCGGTATTATTTGAACAATTTACCCAAACACTTTGTGCTGAGTTTCCTGCTGCATTTAATAATTATTCCTTCTTTATTATTATTTACCACAGAAGAAATTAAATATGACTCTGCTGATGAAGTAGTTAGCTCAGATGTGACTCACATGAAACCTTCAATTAGCGTTAGTTACTCTTCTAATTATGAAAGCATAAAGATCCAGTGCAGATGGGCCAGGTAGCTGCGACACACAGATTATAGCTCAGAGAATGAAGAAAGGATGAACAGAGAAACAACACAGTTGTTAGCCTCACGCCCAGAATAAAAATTCTGGCTCAAGCCAAAGCAGGAGGGAAAGGACAGGTCAGTGGGACTGCAAGAATTTTGTTCATTGTTTTTTCTTTTCTTTTTTTATTTTTAAAGATTATAAAATAGTGAGTTAAAAAAAAAACAGCATTAGAAATGATACAAGATTTCACTAAACAAAGTAATAGGAATTTAACAACGGACGCTATATTACATGCAAGAATTTTAGACAGGCTAATTTCTCTTTTTTCTTGCCAGAAAGTCTAAGGTTTGATATTCCTCTATTATAGTCATATGGATTTATATCTAGCCACCAGAGAAATACAAATTAAAACAATATGGAGATGCTTTCTTGCTCCAGGAAGAATGGCTTTCGTCATGAAATCAATTAACAACATAAACTGGTAAGGCGAGGAAATCCTCTGTGTTGTTGGTGGGAGTGTAAACTATTAATACAACCACTGTGGAAATCAGAATGGAAATTCCTTTAAAAACTATCACTAGGGGGCCAGGGAGATAGCTCTGTGGTACAAGTGCCTGTCTGGCAAGTGCAAGGTTGTGAATTCGAATCCCAGTCTCACACACACAAAAAAAACTATAACTAGAAATTCCATTCAACCCATATATACCCCTCACCAGGTACCTTTTGGAAAGGGTTGATGTCATGTCACATGATACTTGAAACCCATGTTTATAGCAGGTGACTTATCAAAGCTGAATCTTGGATGTGGCCTACGTGTATACTAACAAATAAGTGGATAAAGAAAATAGGTGATAGTACACAGTGGGGTACTACTCTGCCCCAAAGAAGGATAAATCTGAAGCATTTGTGAAGCAATGGGTACACTTTTTAACTACAGCGTTAAGTGAAATAAATCAGATGTACAAGTTTAAATAACATACGGTTTATCTTACAGGAGAGCTCCACAGTATCAACAATTTAAAAGCCAAATGAGATCTATAGTAAGAAACAGAGAAAGATCTTTTTCAAATGGAAAGGGAGCCAAGAGATGGAGCCAGGAGGAGGAGGAAAAGGAAAGAGGAAGTAAGAAGTATGCCCATATGAACCAACTCCCCACCATGAATGCAAGCATTATTTGCTGCAAATGTAACTAATAAAAACCTGAAAACTAAAAAAAAAAAAAGGGCAGGGAGATAGCTCAGACACATATGAGCACCTACCTGGCGAACACAAGAACCCGAGTTCGATCCCCAGCCCCACATGCCATGCCGAGTTGGCCCTCGATCCCAGGAAGCAGCCCCTCAGCCCTGGAGGCAGGCACCCACCATGAAGTTGCGGAGCAGGGTATGGTGCACATGCCTGAAATCCCAGCACTAGTGAGGTTGAGCCAGGAGGATCTCTGTGAGTTCAAGACCAGTTTGGGGGCTACAGAAGTGAGCTTAGGGCCAGCCCGAGTTGCATAATGAGACCCTGTCTCAAAAAAAAAAAAGAAGCACAGCTCTCCCCAGTTTCCCTACATTCCAGTGTGGCTTCCCATAAAGTGTGAGAGAGCTCCCAAATCTCCCCAAGTGCAGAAAGGCAGGATCAACTCTGCCTTCAGCTCAGCAGAATTAATCCTCACTCTGCTCCTTTTCTCTAGAATCAGTTCCTGTTTTCAAATGCTTGGGGAGGAAGGAATTCTCATTCACCCATGCAGAAGTGTGCTGATCCGGCACTGCTAGATGGACTCTATTCCACCTTACTTGAGAGCAGAGTCAGATCTGAATGCCAGTCCAAGGCCAACTGTTGGCCATGCTATGAAGTCACTGGTACATAGAACAGAAAGCTGGGCTTGGTGTGTATTCCTGTAAGCCCAGCACTCAGGAGGCGGAGGCAGGAGTGTAGCAAATGTGGACAACTTGGTAACTCAGCGAGACTTTGTCTCAAAGTAAAATGCGGTTGGGGATACAGCTAGGTGTAAAAACCCTGGGTTCAATCCTCAGTATCAGAATGTAAGAAAAAGAAAGAAAGAGGGGGTGGCAAAATGGTTCAGCAGTCTAATGCACCTGCTTAGGCAAGCTTAGGCAACCGCAGGAACCGCAGCTCAATCCCCGGCCCCACGTGCTGCGCCAGCCCCACCCCCAGCGCAGGCTGAGCTGGACAGAAAGAAAGAAAGAAAGAAAGAAAGAAAGAAAGAAAGAAAGAAAGAAAGAGAAGGAAGGAAGGAAGGAAGGAAGGAAGGAAGGAAGGAAGGGAAAGGGGGAGGGAAAAGAAAGGAGGAAAACTAAAACGTCCAATAAAGTACTTCAAACACCTGATCCAAACAAAGCATGTTCCAGAACAATGTAGCCTTGCAGAAATGCATACTCAATTTCTGAAGATTCTGACAGTCTGATCAAAGTAATGCGTCTGTTTTCCAGCCTTCATTGTTTTTGTCTCAGTGGATATCAATGAACTAGAAAAAATGTACAGACACTGGTGGCAAGGATATTTGGATTATTTTGATGTCAAGGATAAATTTTGGTTCTCACTACGCAGTGTATCTAAAAGGAATAGTCATAAAAGCATGAAAACTGAGCTGTCATCAATTACACATAGCCTATATTCATGACTTTTCCCCAGGGGACATAGAGCCAAAGAATTTTGTTGGCTTGGCCAGTTTTTCTTTTTCTGGTGGTACTAGGAATTGAAGCTATGACCTTCTCGCTGAGCTATACCTTCTGATGTTTTTCACAATTTAAAGTTTGAGACAGGGTCTCGCTAAGTCACTAGGTTTCTCAGGCAGGGCTCAATGTGCCAGTCCTTGCACCTCAGCTCCAGTGGGTTGGATTA
>PVKN010018721.1:0-16712 GCA_004027915.1 Capromys pilorides
GTTAGGGTTAGAGTTAGGTTTGTGGTTAGGGTTAGCGTTACAGTTAGGGTTAGGGTTACTGTTAGCGATAGCGTTAGTCTTAGTGTTAGGGTTAGGGTTAGGGTTAGGGTTAGGGTTAGGGTTAGAGTTAGGTTTGTGGTTAGGGTTAGCGTTACAGTTAGGGTTAGGGTTACTGTTAGCGATAGCGTTAGTCTTAGTGTTAGGGTTAGGGTTAGGGTTAGGGTTAGAGTTAGGTTTGTGGTTAGGGTTAGCGTTACAGTTAGGGTTAGGTTTAGGGTGTTTCTACATTCACTGACAGTGTGGGGTTGGGCTGGATGCTCTGAAAGAATTCACTCTTTCTAACAGAAAGCACAGAGCAAAATCCCTGAGCTCTTCTTTGGGAATGAGAGATTTGTAAGTACCTATACTGTCCTTGCACACATAAGAATGAATGGGAAAGAAAGAACACTTTTGCAGTTTCTCAGTAGTTATAGTTGAAGGTGAAGCAACTTCACAAATGCTCTTACTCACCAAACTGCATGCTTTGATACAATTGGGATACTGTTCCTTTGAGAAATACATCTACATCCAAAGTGAATCTTCCGATGGAGTTCTGTGTGTAAGGCTGAGAAAAGGCTTCGGTGTATCTACCATAACAAACACTGTGGAGTGTAGCTGGCCGCTCTCTAAGTAGAACTCACTCTTAGAAAAAGAAATCAGAGACCAAAATCCCAGTGCTGTTCTAAGGAAGGGAGTGAGTTCCCTGTATCTGTACCGCCCTTGAACCCATTAGAATGAATGTGAAAGAAAGAACACTTGGGCAGTATTCCAGAAGTAATAGTTGAAGGGGAAGCAACTTCACAAATGCTTTTACTCACCAAACAATACGCTTTGAAAAACTTGTTATACTGTTCCTTTTAGAATGACATTCGAATCCAAAGGGAATTTTCAACTGGAGTTCTGTGTATAGGTAAAGCAGAAAAAACACTGTCTTAATTAGGGTTAGCGTTACAGTTAGGGTTAGAGCTAGGGTTAGCGATAGCGCTAGGGTTATGTTTGGGGTTAGGGTTAGTGTTGGCATTAGGGTTAGGGATAGCGTTAGAGTTAGGGTTAAGGTTAGCGTTACAGTTAGGGTTAGCGTTAGGTTTAGCCATAGCGTTAGGGTTAGGGTTAGGGTTAGGGTTAGCATTAGCCATAGGGTTAGTTTTAGGGTAAGGGTTACCTTTAGGGTTAGCATTAGGGTTAGGGATAGCGATAGAGTTAGGCGTAGGTTTATCATTAGGGTTAGGGATAGCGTTAGAGTTAGGGTTAGGGTTAGCGATAGCGTTAGGGTTAGGGTTAGGCTTAGGGTTAACCTTAGGGTTAGGTTTAGGGTAATGTTTACCTTTAGGGTTAGCATTAGGGTTAGGGATAGCGATAGAGTTAGGGTTAGAGTTAAGGCTAGTGTTAGGGATAGCGTTGCAGTTAGGGTTAGGGTTACTATTAGCGATAGCGTTAGTCTTAGTGTTAAGGGTTGGGGTTAGCATTAGTGTTAGGGTTAGAGTTAGGTTTGGCGTTAGGGTTAGCGTTACAGTTAGGGTTAGGGTTAGGGTTAGGGTGTTTCTACATTCACTGACAGTGTGAGGTTGGCCTGGCTGCTCTGAAAGAATTCACTGTTTCTAATAGAAAGCACATAGCAAAATCCCTGAGCACTTCTTAGGGAATGAGAGATTTGTAAGTACCTATACCGCCCTTGCACACATAAGAATGAATGGGAAAGAAAGAACACTTGTGTAGTTTTCCAGAAGTAATAGTTCAAAGGGAAGCAACTTCACGAATGCTTTTACTCACCAAACAATACGCTTTGAAACACTTGGTATACTGTTCCTTTCAGAATGACATTCATATCCAAAGTAAATTTTCAGCTGGAGTTCTATATATAGGTAAAGCAGAGAAAACACTGTCTTAATTAGGGATAGCGTTACAGTTAGGGTTAGAGTTAGGGTTAGCATTAGGGTTAGGGTTAGGGTTAGAGTTCGGGTTAGTGTTAGCCTTAGGGTTAGGTTTAGGGTAAAGGTTACCTTTCGGGTTGGCATTAGGGTTAGGGTTAGCGATAGAGTTAGGCTTAGGTTTATCATTAGGGTTAGGGATAGCGTTAGATTTAGGGTTAGGGTTAGCGTTAGAGTTAGGGTTATGGTTAGGGTTAGCGATAGCGTTATGGTTACGGTTAGGGTTATGGTTAGGGTTAGCATTAGTCTTAGGGTGAGGTTTATGCTAAGGGATATCTTTAGGGTTAGCATTAGGGTTAGGGATAGTGATAGAATTAGCGTTAGGGTTATCATTAGGGTTAGGGATAGCGTTAGAGTTAGGTATAGGGTAAGCATTACAGTTAGGGTTATGGTTAGGGTTAGCGATAGCGTTAGGGTTAGGGTTAGGGTTATGGTTAGGGTTAGCATTAGTCTTTGGGTGAGGTTGTTGGTAAGGGTTACCTTTAGGGTTAGCATTAGGGTTAGGGATAGCGATAGAGTTAGAGTTAGGGTTGCAGTTAGGTTTAGGGTTAGCGTTACAGTTAGGGTTGGGGTTACTGTTAGCAATAGCGTTAGACTTAGGGTTAGGGTTAGGGTTTTCTTTCGGGTTAGGTTAGAGTTAGGTTTGGGGATCCGGTTAGCGTTACAGTTAGGATTAGGGTTAGGGTTAGGGTATTTCTACATTCAGTGACAGTGTGGGGTTGGGCTAGCTGCTCCGAAAGAATTCATTGTTTCTAACAGAAAGAAAAGAGCAAAATCCCTGAGCTCTTCTTTGGGAATGAAAGATGTGTAAGTACCTATACCGCCCTTGCACACATAAGAATGAATGACAAAGAAAGAGCACTTGTGCAGTTTCTCATTAGTTATAGTTGAAAGTGAAGCAACTTCACAAATGCTTTTACTCACCAAACTGCATGCTTTGATACAATTGGGATACTGTTCCTTTGTGAAATACATGTGCATCCAAATTGAATCTTCAGATGGAGTTCTATGTGTAATGCTGAGAAAAGGCTTCGGTGTATCTACCATCACACACACTGTGGAGTGTAGATGGCCGCTCTCTAAGTAAAACTCACTGTTAGAAAAACAAACCAGAGAACAAAATCCCTGTGGTGTTCTAAGGAACGGAGTGAGTTCCCAGTATCTGTACCTTCCTTGAACCCATCAGAAGGAATGTGAAAGAAAGAACACTTGTGCAGCATTCCAGAAGTAATAGTTGATAGGGAAGCAACTTCACAAATGCTTTTACTCACCAAACTATATGCTTTGAAAAGCTTCTTATACTGTTCCTTTTAGAATGACATTCGTATCCAAAGGGAATTTTCAGCTGGAGTTCTGAGTATAGGTAAAGAAGAGAAAACACTGTCTTAATTAGGGTTAGCATTACACTTAGGGATAGGGTTGGGGTTAGAGTTAGCGTTATGGATAGGGTTAGGCTTATCATTTGCCTTAGGGTTAGGTTTAGGGTAAGGGTTACCTTTAGGGTTAGCATTAGGGTTAGGGATAGCGATAGAGTTGGGCTTAGGTTTATCATTAGGGTTAGCGATAACGTTAGAGTTAGGGTTAGAGTTACCGTTATAGTTAGGGTTAGGGTTAGGGTTAGTGTTAGCGATAGCTTTAGGGTTAGGGTTAGGGTTAGCATTAACCCTAGGGTTAGATTAAGGGTAAGGGTTACCTTTATGGTTAGCATTATGGTTAGGGATAGCGATTGGGTTAGGGTTAGGTTTGTCATTAGGGTGAGGTATAGTGTTAGAGTTAGGGTTAGGGTAAACGTTACAGTTAGTGTTAGGGTTAGCGATTGCGTTAGGGTTAGGGTTAGGGTTAGGGTTACCATTAACCTTAAGTTTAAGGTTATGGTAAGAGTTACCTTTAGGGTTAGCATTAGGGTTAGGGATAGCAATACAGTTAAGTTTAGAGTTACGGCTAGTGTTAGGGATAGCGTTACAGTTAGGGTTAGGATTACTGTTAGCGATAGCATTTGTCTTAGTGTTAGGGTTAGGGTTAGCATTAGGGTTAGGGTTAGAGTTGGGTTTGGGGTTAGGGTTAGTGTTAAAGTTAGGGTTAGGGTTAGAGTTAGGGTGTTTCTACATTCACTGACAGTGTGGGGTTGGGCTGACTGCTCTGAAAGAATTCACTCTTTCTAACAGAAAGCACAGAGCAAAATCTCTGAGCTCTTCTTTGGGAATGAGAGATTTTTAAGTACCTATACGGCCCTTGCACACATAAGAATGAATGGGAAGGAAATAGGACTTGTGCAGTTTCTCAGTAGTTATATTTGAAAATGAAGCAACTTCACAAATGCTTTTACTCACCAAAATGCATGCTTTGATACAATTTGGATACTGTTCCTTTCAGAAATACATCTGCATTCAAAGTGAATCTTCAGATGGAGTTCTGTGTGTAAGGCTGAGAAAAGGCTTCGGTGTTTCTACCTTCACACACACTGTGAGTGTAGCTGGCCCCTCTGTAAGTAGAACTCACTGTTAGAAAAAGAAAGCAGAGAGCAAAATCCCTGTGCTGTTCTAAGGAACGGAGTGAGTTCCCATTATCTGTAGTGCCCTTGCACCCATCAGAATGAATGTGAAAGAAAGAACACTTGTGCAGTTTTCCAGAAGTAATAGTTGAAACGGAAACAACTTCACAAATGCTTTTACTCACCAAACAATACGCTTTGAAACACTTGTTATACTGTTCCTTTCAGAATGACATTCGTATTCAAAGTAAATTTTCAGCTGGAGTTCTATGTACAGGTGAAGCAGAGAAAACACTGTCTTAATTAGGGTTAGCGTTACAGTTAGGGTTAGAGTTAGGGTTAGCATTAGGGTTAGGGATAGTGTTAGAGTTAGGGTTAGGGTTAGCGTTACAGTTAGGGTTAGGGTTAGGGTTAGGGTTCGGGTTAGCATTAGCCTTAGGGTGTGGTTTAGGGTAAAGGTTACCTTTCGGGTTAGCATTAGGGTTAGGGATAGCGATAGAGTTAGGCTTAGGTTTATCATTAGGGTTAGGGATAGCGTTAGAGTTAGGGTTAAGCTTAGCGTTACAGTTAGGGTTTTGGTTAGGGTTAGTGATAGCGTTAGGGTTAGGGTTAAGGTTAGGGTTAGGGTTAGCATTAGTCTTAGGGTGAGGTTTATGGCAAGGATTACCTTTAGGTTTAGCATTAAGGTTAGGGATAGCGATAGAATTAGCGTTAGGTTTATCATTAGTGTTAGGGATAGTGTTAGAGTTAGGGTTAGGGTAAGCATTACAGTTAGGATTAGGGTTAGGTTTAGCGATAGCGTTAGGATTAGAGTTAGGGTTAGCATAAGCCTTAGGGTTAGTGTTAGGTCAAGGGTTACCTTTAGGGTTAGCATTAGGATGAGGGATAACGCTAGAGTTAGGGTTAGGGTTACGGTTAGGGTTAGGGTTAGCGTTACAATTAGTGTTGTGGTTACTGTTAGGAATAGCATTAGTCTTAGGGTTAAGGTTAGGGTTTTCATTAGAGTTAGGATTAGAGTTAGATTTGGTGTTAAGGTTAGCGTTACATTTAGGGTTATGGTTAGGGTTAGGGTGTTTCTACATTCACTGACACTGTGAGGTTGGGCTGGCTGATCTGAAAGAAGAATTCACTGTTACTAACAGAAAGCACAGCGCAAAATCCCTGAGCTCTTCTTTGAGAATGAGAGATTTGTAAGTACCTATACTGCCCTTGCACACATAAGAATGTATGAGAAAGAAAGAGCACTTGTGCAGATTCTCAGTAGTTACAGGTGAAAATGAAGAAACTTCACAAATGCTTTTACTCATGAAGCTGCATGCTTTGATACAATTGGGATACTGTTCCTTTGAGAAACACATCTGCATCCAAATTGAATCTTCAGATGGAGTTCTGTGTGTAAGGCTGAGAAAACCCTTCGGTGTTTCTACCATCACACACACTGTGGAATGTAGCTGTCCATTCTGTAAGTAGATCTTACTGTTAGAAAAAGAAAGCTGTGCAGTTGTAAGAAAGATTGTGAGTTCACAATATCTGTAGCGCCCTTCCACCCATCAGAATGAATGTGAAAGAAAGAACACTTGTGCAGTATTCCAAAAGTGATAGTTGAAAGTGAAGGAACTTCACAAATGCTTTTACTCACCAAGTAATACGATCTGAAACACTTGTTATACTGTTCCTTTTAAAATGACATCCGTGTCCAAATTGAAATTTCAGCTGGAGTTCTGTGTTTCGCTAAACCGGAGAAAAGCCTTTGGTGTTTCTACCTTCACACATTGTGGAGTTGAGCTGGCTGCTGTGTCATGAGAATTCACACTTTGAAACAGAAAGCACACAGGAGAATCGTTGTAATGTTCTTAGCGAAATAGAAGTTTGCAAGTATCTCTACCGCCCTTGAACCCTTAGGAATGAATGGGAAAGAAAGAACACTTGTGTACTTTCTGTGCAGTAAGAGTTCAAATTGAAGCAGCTTCACAAATGCTTTATTCACCAAACTGCATGCTGTGAAATACTTGGAATAGTATGCCTTTGGAATGACATCCTTATCCTAAGTGAATTTTCAGGTGGATTTCTGTGTTTAGATAAAGCGGAGAAAAGGATTTGGTGTTTCTAACATCACACATATTGTGCGGCTGAGCTCGATGCTGTCTAATGAGAACTCACTGTTACAAACAGTAAGCACACAGCAGAATCCCTTTGCTGTTCTTAGGGTAAGAGACTTTTAATGTACCTCTACACCCATTGCAGCCATAGGGATTAATGGGAAAGAAAGAAGACTATGCAGTTTCTCTGCAGTAACAGTTGAAAGTGAAGCAGCTTCACAAATGCTTTAACTCAACAAAGGTCATGATGTGAAACACTTAGGATACTGTTTCTTTTAGAATAACATCCGTATCCAAAGTGAAATTTCAGTTGGAGTACTGTGTTTAGCTAAACCGGAGAAAAGACTTTGCTGTTTCTAGCTTCACACACATTGTGGAATTGAACTGGCTGCTGTGGAATGAGAACTGACTGTTAGAAACAGAAAACACACAGTAGAATCGCTATACTGTTCTTAAGAAAAAAGAAGTTTACAAGTATCTATACCGCCCTTGTATCCATACAAATTTGTGGGAAAGAAAGGACACTTGTGCAGTTTCTGCGCAGTAACAGTAGAAAGTGAAGCAACTTCATAAATGCTTTAACTTAACAAAGGACATGCTGTGAAACACTTGTTATACTCTTCCTTTTAGAATGTCACCCGTATCCAAACTAAATTTTCAGCTGGACTTCTGTGTTTATCTAAACCGGAGAAAAGCCTTTGGTGTTTCTATCTTCACACACATTTTGCAGTTGAGCTGCCTGCTGTGCAATGACAAGTCACTCTTAAAAACAGAATGCACCCATTAGACTCGCTCTGCTCTTCCTAGGGAAAGAGAAGTTTACAGGTATCTCTAACGACCTTGCACCCATAGGAATGAATGAAAAAGAAACAACACTTGTGTAGTTTCTGTGCAGTAAGAGTTGAAAGTAAAGCAACTTTACAAATGCATGAACTCGACAAAGGGCATACTGTGGAACACTTGGGCTACTATTGTTTTAGAATGACATCAGTATCCAAAGTTAATTTTCAAATGGGGTTCCTTGTTTAGATAACAGGGAGAAAAGACTTTGGTGTTTCTACCTTCACAAACATTGTGGAGTTGAGCTGGCTGCTGTGTAATGATTTCTCACTGTTAGAAAGGGAAATCACACAGGAAAATTGCTGTGCTGTTCTTAGGGAAAGAGTTCACAAGTATCTCTGCCGCCCTTAAACCCATAGGAATGAATGGGTAAGAAAGAACACTTGTATAGTTTCTACGCAGTAACAGCTGAAACTGAAACAACTTCACAAATGCTTTAACTCACCAAACTGCATGCTGTGAAACACTTGGGATACTGTTCCTTTTAGAATGTCATCCTTATCCTAAGTGAATTTTCAGCTAGATTACTGTGTTTAGCTAAACCGGAGAAAATGTATTGGTGCTTCTACATTCACATACATTGTGCAGCTGAGCTGGCTGCTGTTTAATGAGAACTCACTGTTAGAAACAGAAAGCACACAGAATACTGCTCCTTTTAGAATGACCTCAGTATCCAAAGTGAATTTTCACCTGGAGTTCTGTGTTTAGATAGAACGGTGAAAAGGCCTCGGTGTTTCTACCTTGGCACACATTGTGCAGTTTAGCTGGCTGTTGTGTATTGAGAACTCACTGTTAGAAACAGAAAGCACCCAGTGGAGTCGCTGTGCTGTTCTTAGGGAAAGAGAACTTTACAAGTATCTACACTGCCATTGCACCCATAGGAAAGAATAGAAAACAAAGAACACTTGTGTAGTTTCTGCGCAGTAACAGTTGAAAGTGAAGCATCTTCACAAGTGCTTTAACTCACCAAAATGCATCCTGAGAAACACTTGGAATGCTGTTCCTTTCAGAATGACATCCTTATCCTAAATGAATTTTCAGCGGGATTTCTGTGTTTAGTTAAACTGGAAAAAAGGGTTTGGTGTTTCTACCTTCACACATATTGTGCAGTTGACCTGGCTGCTGTGTAATGAGAGCTTACATTTAGAAATAGAAAGCACCCAGTAGAATCGCTGTGCTGTTCTTAGGGAAAGAGAAGTTTACAAGTATCAAAACCGCGCTTACACCCACAGGAATGAATGGCAACGAAAGAACGCTAGTGCAGTTTCTGCGCATTAACAGTTGAAAGTGAAGCAACTTCACCAATGCTTTAACTCAACAAAGGGCATACTGTGGAACACTTGGGATACTGTTCCTTTAAGAAGAACATCCGTGTCCAAAGCGAATTTTCAGCAGTAGTTCTGTGTTTAGCTAAACCGGAGAAAACACTTTGGTTTTTCTACCTTCACACACATTGTGGAGTTCAGCTGGCTGCTTTGTAATGAGAACTCACTGTTAGAAACAGAAAGCACGCAGCAGAATAACAGTGCTGTACTTAGGGAAAGAGAATGTAACAAATATGTCTACAGCCATTGGACCCATAGGAAAGAAAGGGCAAGAAAGAGCACTTGTGCAGTTTCTGTGTAATAACAGTTGAAAGTGAAGCAACCTCACAAATGCTTTAACTCACCAAAGGGCATGCTGTGAAACACTTGGGATATTGTTCCTTTTAGAATGACATTCGTACCCAAAGTGAATTTTCAGCAGGACTACTGTGTTTAGCTAAACCGGAGAAAAGACTTTGGTGATTCTAACTTCACACACATTGTGGAATTGAGCTGGCTGCTGTGTAATGAGAACTCACTCTTAGAAATAGGAAGCACAAAGAAGAATCACACTGCTGTTCTTAGGGAAAGACAATGTAACAAGTATCTCTACCGTCCTTGCACCCTTAGGAATGAATGGGAAAAAAGAACACTTGTGCAGTTTCCGTGCAGTAACTCTTGAAAGTAAAGCAACTTCACAAATGCTTTAACTCACCGAAGGGCATGCTGTGAAACACTGGGGATACTGTTCCTTTTAGAATGACGTTCGTACCCAAAGTGATTTTTCAGATGGATTTCTGTGTTCAGCTAAACCGCAGAAAAGACTTTGGTGTTGCAACGTTCACACACATTGTGCAGTTGAGCTGGATGCTGTGTCATGAGAATTCACTGTTAGAAACAGAAAGCACACAGCATAATCGCAGTGCTGTTCTTAGGGAAAGGGAATGTAAAAAGTATCTCCACCGCCCTTGCACTCGTAGGAATGAATGGAAAAGTAAGAACACTTGTGCAGTTTCTGTGCAGTAATAGTTGAAAGTGAAGCAACTTCACAAATCCTTTAACTCACCGAAGGGCAAGCTGTGCAACACTTGTGATACCGTTCCTTTCAGAATGACATTCATACCCAAAGTGAATTTTCAGTTGGAGTTATGTGTTTAGCTAAACCGGAGAAAAGACTGTGGTCATTCTACGTTCACACACATTGTGGAGTTGAGCTGGCTGTTGTGTAATGAGAACTCACTGTAAGAAACAGAAAGCACACAGCAGGATCGCAGTGCTGTTCTTAGGGAAAGAGAACTTTGCAAGTACCACTACTACGCTTGCACCCATAGGAATGAATGGGAAAGAAAGAACACTTGTCCAGTTTCCGGGCAGTAACTGTTGAAAGTGAAGCAACTTCACAAATGCTTTAACTCATCCAAAGGGCATGCTGTGAAACACTTGCGATACTGTTCCTTTTAAAATGATAACGGTACCCAAAGAGAATTTTGAGCTGGAGTTCTGTGTTTAGTTAAACTGGAGAAAAGACTTTGGTATTGCTACCTTCACACACATTGTGGATTTGAGCTGGCTGCTGTGTAATGAGAACTCACTGTTAGAAACAGAAGCACACAGCAAAATCACAGGGCTGTTCTTAGGGAAAGAGAATGTAACAAGTATTTCCACCGCCCTTGCACCCATAGGAATGAATGGGAAAGAAAGAACACTTGTGCAGTTTCTGTGCAGTAATAGTTGAAAGTGAAGCAACTTCACAAATGCTTTAACTCACCGAAGGGAATGCTGTGAAACACATTTAATACTGTTCCTTTTAGAATGACATTCGATCCCAAAGGGAAATTTCACCTGGAGTTGTGTGTTTATCTAAACCAGAGAAAAGACTTTGGTGTTTCTAACTTCTCACACATTGTGGAGTTGAGCTGACTGCTGTGTAATGAGAACTCACTTTTAGAAACAGAAAGCACACAGCAGAATCGCTGTGGTGTTCTCAGTGAAAAAGAAGTTTACAAGTATCTCTACCGCCCTTGCACCCATAGGAATGAATGGGAAAGAAAGAACACTTGTGAAGTTTCTGTGCAGTAACAGTTCAGAGTGAAGCAACTTCACAAATGCTTTAACTCACCAAAGAGCATGCTGGGAAACACTTGGGATACTGTTCCTATTAGAATGCATCCGCACCGAAGGTGAAATTTCAGCTGTAGTTGGGTGTTTAGCTAAACCATAGAAAAGACTTTGGTGTTGCTAACTTCACACACATTCTAGAGTTGAGCTGGCTGCTGTGTAATGAGAACTCACACTAGAAACAGAAAGCACGCAGCAGAATTGCAGTGCTGTTCTAAGGGAACGAGAATGTAACAAGAATCTCCATAGCCCTTGCACCCATAGGAATGAATGGGAAAGAAAGAACACTTGTGCAGTTTCTGTGCAGAAACAGTTGAGAGTGAAGCAACTTCACAAATGCTTTAACTCACGAATGGGCATGCTGCGCAACACTTGGGATACTGTTCCTTTTGTAATGACATTCGTACTCAAAGTGAATTTTCAGCTGCGGTTCTGTTTTTAGCTAAACCGGAGAAAAGACTTTGGGCTTTCTACCTTCATACACATTGTGGAGTTGAGCTGACTGCTGTGTAATGAGAACTCACTGTTAAAAACAAAAAGAACGCAGCAGAATAACAGTGCTGTTCTTAGGGAAAGAGAATGTAGCAAATATGTCTATGGCCCTTGGATCCATAGGAATGAATGGGTAAGAAAGAGCACTTGTGCAGTTTCTGTACAGTAACAGTTGAAAGTGAAGCAACTTCACAAATTCATTAACTCACCAAAGGGCATGCCGTGAACCCCTTTGGATACTGTTCCATTTATAATGACATTCGTACCCAAAGTGAATTTTCAGGAGGAGTTCTGTGTTTACCTTAATCGGAGAAAAGCCTTTGGTGTTTCTACGTTCACACTCATTGTGGAGTTGAGCTGACTGCTGTGTAATGAGAACTCACAGTAAGAAACACAAAGCACACAGCAGAATTCCAGTGCTGTTCTTAGGGAAAGAGAGGTTTACAAGTACCTCTACCGCCCTTGCACCCATAGAAATAAATGGGAAAGAAAGAACACTTGTGCAGTTTCTGTGTAGTAACAGTTGAAAGAGAAGCAACTTCACAAATGTTTTAACTTACCAAACGGCATGCTCTGGAACACTTGGTATACTGTTCCTATTAGAATGACATCCGTACCGATGGTGAAATTTCAGCTGGAGTTGTGTGTTTAGATAAACCGGTGAAAATACTTTGGCGTTGCTACCTTCACACACATTGTGGAGTTGAGTTGGCTGTTGTGTCATGAGAACTCACTGTTAGAAACAGAAAGAACGTAGCAGAATTGCAGTGCTGTTCTTAGGGAAAGAGAATATACCAAGTATCTCTACCGCCCATGCACCCATAGGAATGAATGGGAAAGAAAGAACACTTGTGCCGTTTCTGTGCAGTTACAGTTGAAAGTGAAGCAACTTCAAAAATGCTTTAACTCACCGAAGGGCGTGCTGTGAAACACTTGGATACTGTTCCTTTTAGAATGATATTCATACTCAAAGTGAATTTTCAGCTGGAGTTATGTGTTTAGCTAAACCGGAGAAAAGACTTTGGTGTTTCTAACTTCACCCACATTGTGGAGTTTTGCTGACTGCTGTGTAATGAGAACTCACTGTAAGAAACAGAAAGCACACAGCATAATGGCTGTGCTGTTCTTAAGGAGGGAGAAGTTTACAAGTACCTCTACTGCCCTTGCACCCATAGAAATGAAAGGGAAAGAAAGAACACTTGTGCAGATTCTGTGCAGTAACTTTTAAAAGTAAAGCAACCTCAGAATTGCTTTAACTCCGCAAAGGGCATGCTGTGAAACACTTTGGATACTGTTCCTTTTAGAATGACATAAGTACCCAAAGTTAATTTTCAGCTCGAGGTTTGTGCCTAGCAAAACCGGAGAAAAGACTTTGGTGTTTCTACATTCACACACATTGTGGAGTTGAGCTGGCTGCTGATTAATGAGAACTCACTGTTCGAAGCAGAAAGCACACAGCAGAATCGCTGTGCTGTTCTCAACGAAAGAGAAGTTTACAATTTTCTTTACTCCCCTTTAAGTCATAGGAATGAATGGGAAGGAAAGAACACTTGTGCAGTTTCTGTGCAGTAACAGTTGAAACTGAAGCAAATTGACAAAAGATTTAGCTCAACAAAGGGAATGCTGTGAAACATTTGGCATACTGTTCCGTTTGGAATGACATCCGTACCCAAAGTGAATTTTCACCTGGAGTTCTGTGATTAGCTAAACCGGAGAAAACACTTTGGTGTTTCTACCTTCACACACATTGTGGAATTGAACTGGATGCTGTACAATGAAAACTCACTGTTAGAAACAGAAAGCACGCAGCAAAATCGCACCGCTCTTCTTAGGGAAAGAGAATGTAACAAGTATATCTACCGCCCTTGGGACCATAGGAATGAATGGGAAAGAATGAACACTTGTGCAGGTTCTGCGCAGTAACAGTTGAAAGTGAAGCAACTTCACAAATGCTTTAACTCACTAAGGTTAACCTGTGAAACACTTTGGATACTGTTCTTTTTAAAATGACATTCGTACCCAAAGTGAATTTTCAGCAGGAGTTCTGTGTTTAGCTAAACCGGAGAAAAGCCTGTGCTGTTTCTACCTTCACACATATTGTGGTGTTGAGCTGGCTTCTGTGTAATGAGAACTCACGTCTAGAAACAGAAAGCACGCAGCAGAATCGCAGTGCTGTTCTTAGGGAAAGAGAATGTAACAAGTATGGCTTCCGCTCTTGCACCCATAGGAATGAATGGGAAAGAAACAAAACTTGTGCAGTTTCTGTGCAGTAAATGTTGAAAGTTACGCAACTTCACAAATGCTTTAACTCACGAAAGGGCATGTCTGAAACACTTGGGATACTGTTCCTATTAGAATGACATCCGTACCGAAGGTGAAATTTCAGCTGGATTTCTGTGTTTAGCTAAACTGGAGGAAAGACTTTGGTGTTGCTACCTTCACACACATTGTGGAGTTGAGCTGGCTGCTGTATAATGAGAACTCACAGTTACAAACAGAAACAACACAGCAGAATAGCAGTGCTGTTCTTAGGGAAAGAGAATGGAACAAGTATCTCTACCGCCCTTGCACCCATAGGAATGAATGGGAAAGAAAGAACACTGTTCCTTTTAGAATGACATTCGTGCCCTAAGTGAATTTTCAGATAGACTTCTATGTTTAGCTAAATCGGAGAAAAGACTTTAGTGTTTCTATCTTGACACATTTTGTGGGGTTGAGCTGGCTTCTATGTAATGAGAATTCATTGATAGAAACGGAAAGCAAGCAGCAGAATCGCAGTGCTGTTCTTAGGGAAAGAGAATGTAACAAGTATCTCTACCACCCTTGCACCCATAGGAATGAATGGGAAAGAAAGAACACTTGTGCTGTTTCTGTGCAGTTAGAACTGAAAGTGAAGCAACTTCACAAATGCTTTAACTCACCAAAAGGCATGCTCTGAAATACTTGGGATATGGTTCCTTTTAAAATGACATCTGTAACCAAAGTGAATTTTCAGCTGAAGTTCTGTGTTTAGGTAAACCGGAGAAAAGACTTTGGTGTTTCTACCTTCACACATATTGTGGAGTTGAGCTGGCTGCTGTGTAATGAGAACTCATTGTTAGAAACAGAAAGCACACAGCAGAGTCGTTGTGCTATTCTCAGCGAAAGAGAAGTTTACAAGTATTTCAACTGCCCTTGCAGCCATAGCAATGAATGGGAAAGAAAGAACACTGGTGCACTTTCTGTGCAGTAACAGTTGAATGTGAAGCAACTTCACAAATGGTTTAACTCATCAAACGACATGCTCTGAAACACTTGGGATACCGTTCCTATTAGAATGACATCTGTGCCGAAGGTTAAATTTCAGCTCGAGGTGTGTGTTTAGCTAAACCGGAGAAAAGAGTTTGGTGTTTCTACCTTCACACACATCGTGAAGTTGAGCTGGCTGCTGTGTAATGCGAACTCACTATAAGAAACAGAAAGCACACAGCAGAATCGCAGTGCTGTTCTTACGGTAAGACAAGCTTGCTAGTACCTCTACCGCCTTTGCACCCGTAGGAATGAATGGGAAAGAAAGAACACTGGTGCAGTTTCTGTGCAGTAATAGTTGAAAGTGAGGCAACTTCACAAATGCTTTACCTCACCGAAGGACATGCTGTGAAACACTTGGGATAATGTTCCTTTTAGAATGACATTCGTACCCTAAGTGAATTTTCAGCTGGAGTTCTGCGTGTAGCTAAACCGCAGAAAAGACTTTGATCTTTCTACCTTCACACACATTGTGGAGTTGAGCTGGCTGCTGTGTAATGAGAACTCACTGAGAGAAACAGAAAGCACGAAGCAGATTTGCAGTGCTGTTCTTAGGGAAAGAGAATGTAACAAGTATCTCTACGGCCCTTACATCCATAGGAATGAATGGAAAAGAAAGAACACTTGTGCAGGTTCTGTGCAGTAACACTTAAAACGGAAGCAATTCACAAATGCTTTAACTCACCAAAGGGCATGATCTGAAACACTTGGGATACTGTTCCTTTTAGAATGACATCCGTACCCAAAGTGAATTTTCAGCTGGAGTTCTTTGCTTCGCTAAACCGGAGAAAAGACTTTGGTGTTTCTACCTTCACACACATTGTGAAGTTGAGCTGGCTGCTGCTTAATGAGAACTCACTGTTAGAAACAGAATGCACACAGTAGAATCGCAGTGCTGTTCTTAGGGAAAGAGAAGTTTACAAGTACCTCTAACGCTCTTGCACCCATAGGAATGAATGGGAAATAAAGAACACTTGTGCAGTTTGTGTGCGGTGACATTTGAAAGTGAAGCAACTTCACAAACGCTTTAATTCACCAAAGGGCATGCTCTTAAACACTTGGGATATGGCTCCTTTTAAAATGACATCTGTAAAAAAGGGAATTTTCAGCTGAAATTCTGTGTTTTCCTAACTGGAGAAAAGACTTTGGTGCTTCTACCTTCACAAACATTGTGGAGTTCAGCTGGCTGCTATGCAATGGGAACTCACTGTTAGAAACACAAAGCACGAAGCACAATCGCTGTGGTGTTCTCAGTGAAAGAGAGGTTTACAAGTATTGCTACTGCCCTTGCACCCATAGGAATGAATGTGAAAGAAGGAACAGTTGTGCAGTTTCTGTGCAGTAACTGTTGAAAGTGAAGCAACTTCACAAATGCTTTAACTCACGAAAGGGCATGTCTGAAACACTTGGGATACTGTTCCTTTTAGAATGACATCCGTACCGAAGGTGAAATTTCAGCTGGATTTGTGTGTTTAGCTAAACTGGAGGAAAGACTTTGGTGTTGCTACCTTCACACACATTGTGGAGTTGAGCTGGTTGCTGTATAATGGAAACTCACAGTTACAAACAGAAACAACACAGCAGAATAGCAGTGCTGTTCTTAGGGAAAGAGAATGGAACAAGTATCTCTACCGCCCTTGCACCCATAGGAATGAATGGGAAAGAAAGAACACTTGTGCAGTTTCTGTGCAGTAACACTTGAAAGTGCAGCAACTTCACAAGTGCTTTAACTCACCCAAGGGCATGCTGTGAAACACTTGGGATACTGATCCTTTTAGAATGACATCAGTACCCAAAGTGAATTTTCAGCTGGAGTTCTGTGTTTATCTAAACCTGAGAACACACTTTGGTGTTTCTAACTTCACACACATTGTGGAGTTGAGCTGGCTGCTGTGTAATGAGAACTCGCTTTTGGAAACAGAAAGCACAGAGCACAATCGCTGCGGTGTTCTCAATGAAAGAGAAGTTTACAAGTATCTCTACTACCCTTGCACCCATAGGAATGAATGGGAAAGAAAGAACACTTGTGAAGTTTCTGTGCAGTAACAGTTGAAACTGAAGCAACTTTACAAGAGCTTTAACTCACCAAAGGGCATGCTGTGCAACACTTGGG
>PVKN010018722.1:0-16705 GCA_004027915.1 Capromys pilorides
TCAGAGTAAGAGACAAAAACAGCAAAGACTCTCACAAAGAACAAACAGATATTAGCACAAAACTGTCCAATAATACATTTTTTAATGTTTTAAATACATATTCAGTGGGTGATGGGCAAAGTACTGACCTGAATTTTGAAAGGAGGAATACAGGCTACATTTCAAGTGTTGGTGCGAGTAGCTGTATGAACACTGAGAAACTTAAAGGAAAGGACTGAGAGAATAAGGATTGATTCATATAAAGATACTGATCATGATAGAGATAATAAATCCTGGAAAAAGAAGCAAGTGGGTGACATTTACACATTTTAAATCATCGGGAGATGAATATTAGTCTAATCTATACCACGATAGCAACATTGCTCACATGGTTATAACATCAGCAAGACGCAGTTCTTCTCTAAAAATTAAAATTGTGGAGTATCTAATTTTTTAAAAATTATCTTGATAAGAATGTATTACGGCTGGGCATGGTGGTGCACACCTGTAATCCCAGCACTTGGGAGGTTGAGGCAGAAGGATCAGTGCGAGTCTGAGACCAGATGGGGTTACAAAAGTGGGCTTAAGGACAGCCTGTGCTGCATAGCGAGACCGTCTCAAAAAGGAACAAAAAAGAATGTAATATGATGTATATAAATAGCAACCATAAATGTCTATCTGCATGAATCAAATACATAAAGATTTGAAATTATGTGAATTTTCCTAAAATTTCATGTTTCTTCTTTGCTTGAATATATGCTAAATCACATAGAATTTTTTGTTTATCTGATAACCTAAAATTCAAGCCCCTTATTCAAAATCATAGTTGGCCTGTGGTCTAGTCATGGCTTACAAAGGAAACGATTTAACACACAATACACAACTTATAAAATTATTTTAAATATTCAAGCAAAGAGTTAAATGCAGAACAGAGCAGGTGATCTGTCCACACCCTGGAGACCCAGAGAGTCCAGCTGAGGGCCTGGTTCCCACGAGTGGCAGTGTCCTGCATGAGCCCAGCTGAAGACCTAAAGCACTGCCTCCGTGAGTCCAGCTGTAGGTCGAGAGCCCATGTCTCATGCAGGCCTGCCTCATGGATTTGTGTGGGGAAGAGCCAAAGGTCAGCAGGGGAAGCTAGAAAGTCCACTAAAGTGGGATGAAGGATCTGCGCCAGCAGGCTAAGGTATCTGCACTGGAGTCAGGAAGTGACACTCAAGGTAAGGCTCAGAGGTGCCCCAAAAGACCTGCAGCCACGCTCAGCAACAGCCAGGGCCTGAGCCCCTCTGAAGACGAGAACGGCTGAGCTTGCACCACCTCCCTCTCCTTATGCCATCGCAGCAGTCCTCCGGTGGGCGCCCCACACCAGCGCCACGCTGACTCAGTTCGGCTGTGTGCACCAAGCTCACCATTACTTAACCCATCACAGCCTACTTCAAGCAACATTTTGCTCAGAATTCTAATCCTACAGGAAACATTACAGAACAAATGTTTAAATATTTTTTATTTGTTCTACATAAGGTCAAAAAAATTTTTTACATATTACAAGGTCTACAGGGTCTCACTACAGATTGGACTCGTAGTGATCCTCCTATTTTCAGCCTCCCAAACACTGGAATTACAGACAAGTGCCACCTACTGGCAAGGCATACAGTAGGTCAAAAATTTTTATGTATAAATGAACATTGATGTTTCTTCAAAATGTTATTTTGGGGCCAGCTAAATAGCTCAGTGGATTAAAGCACCTGCAAGCAGGCGCAGGAGCCTAGGGTTCAATCCCTGGGCCTGCAGTGCCAGTCCCACCCCTGGGGCAGGCTGAGACAATTGAGACTGGGCATAGTGGTACGTGCCTGTAATCCCAGCTCTTGGCTGGCTGCAAACACAAGTCCAATCTAGTAGTGAGACCCCGAACACCGTCTAGACCCAAAAATGTTATTTTTGCTCTTAAAAGCCCAAAATTTAACTTCCAAATATTCTTTACATTTTGCATACTAGATCTTTCCAAACAATTTTGAATTTCTTGACTTGACTGAAAACTTGTTTGACTTCTGGGAAACAGGTATATCTGGAGTATATGTGCAATGGAGAGAAATAATACATTTCAATAAGCCAGGCATCATAGCTCACACCTGAAATTCCAGCACTTGGGAGGCTGAGGCAGAAAGATCTTTGTTTAAGGCCAGCCTAGGCTACATAGTGAGCTCAAAACCAGCCTGAACTATGAGATCCTATTTTTTTTATTTTTTGGCACTGGGAATCAAACTCAAGACCTCAAGCTTGCTAGACAGGAATTGTGCCACTATGCTATATCCCTGAAAAATGAATCTCAATAAAATATTTTCCAGTCTGGGATTTTTGTAAGTCTTTTACACTGTCAGATACTTGAACATAACCAGAAATGAAATCTCATTTTCCGATGTCTTCTCCATGGAGAATTTGTAAACTCGGGAGATACTAATGTAGTTTAACCATTTCAACTGGAAACTTAAGAGATGCTCTTACAACAAAGCTCTAAACTGGAAAAACTGAATAGAAGAGGTCCACAGTTTAGACATGAATAGGTGAGAGCGGGACAGGATAAAGATGGATACCCCAGAGAGGGAAACTTAAAAGTTATCACTTACGAACATAATACTGTCTTGATTACTTCACTCACTGATGAAACAAAACACCTAATGCCAACAAATTAGAGGAGGAAAAGCTCAAAGCTTTAAGAGGTTTCAGCTCATAGCTGACTGGCTCCACGCAGGGCAGCATGGCAGACGGACATCATAAACCAGAAAACAAGCAGCAGCAATAAGCAACAACCAACGACCCTCTTTCTGTCCCTTATATCATATGCAGGCTACATACCTTAGGGCAAGTAGCACTCAGATCCAGGGAGATTTCCCATAATGCAGTGAGAATTATGTGAAGCCAGTGGATTAATTTAACATTCACACACCCTTAATCTCATTATCTCACTGTAGATCCAAAAACCTCTGAAAAAACCCGAACTATGACATGCGATTTCAAGGGGACATCAAAACACAACTAGTAACACCTATAGCCAGTCATAGTTCTAAGTGTACCTGCAGCATTATTTAATAGAAAAGAAAAAAACCTAATTAATACATTATCTTTTCTCTACATTAGGTATGAGAAAGGTTCAAAGTCCATTTGCAACATTACAATTGCCTCCATGAAAAATGTTTTTGAGTGCCTGCTTAGGCAGAGCATCGGGGTTCTGTGTTGGCCTCGCCCCCAGGGCATGCTGAGATAGGTGACTGAGACTGGAAGTGGTGGCGCGCACCTGTAATCCCAGCACTTGGGAGGCTGAAAACAGAAGAATCAGTACGAGTCCAATCTACATAGTGAGACCCTGTACAAATATAAATGAAAGAAAGATGTTTTTGCTTTAAGATCCGCCCACCCATCCAGTCAGGATTACTTATACCCTCCGCCCACAGGCGGAGGGTATAAGTCTGGTCTAGAATGCACAATTTCCCAGGCATCTGCTGTGGACGCATCTCTATCCTCCTGAGTGGATCATAACTTCACCCTATCTTGTTTTCCCTGTAATTCAACCCCCCAAAAAACTTCAGAGAACAAGGACATGCACCGCACATGACAGAGACACCAGAAATAAGACCACTTGGGCTTCCTGTGGACACCAAATCAGTGCAAAGTGATTGAACACTACATTACAGAGAAAACAGAGAAGTAGCTTGGAATCAAGAAAATCAAGCATTGGTTTAAAAATCATAGATCAGGGGTTTATTCATAAAAAGCAAACTGGTGCAGTGTTGTATGGCGCACGTTTCAATGTGGCACTTAAATTTATCCTGAGTTTGAGCACCTCGGTAATCAGCTCTCAAGAAGCCCTACCCTCCTCAGGTGTCCAGGTGCCTGGATCAAGGATAGCTATACCATTACGCCCTTGACAGAATGCAGGACTGAGCCTTTCACAACGCAAACAGTGCTATCCAAAGTAAACCAACAGAAACAATGAAAGGCTTGGCAGTGAAGTCCGAATGAGTTGTACCAGAAGGCACTTTCGACTTTTTGTTCTCCCTTCCTATGTCTTTCCGGATGACGCAGAGAATGCTTCCATGTTACACAAGGAGACAGGTCACTGAGGCCTTCAGTGATTCCCTGGGCCAAATTCCAAAACGAGCCCAATTCCAACCACATGCCTCCCAGGACAAGGGAGGACCACTGTCACAGGGGTTCCTCACAGTGACAACTAAGCAGAAATCCTACGCTGGGGACTCTAGAGTGAAGTCAGGTCTCACTGTTTCCATAGGACCCCGAGAAGATGGCTCATGTCTTCCTCAGCCTGAGTTCTCTGAACCATTGGTATCAATTCTCCCTCAATTCTCATCTGAATCCTTCTGCGATGCCTACGACTGAGCAGAAGCAGACAGATTCCTCACATTCACTGGGATTCTCTCCAGCACTACTGTTCATAAGTTAGTGGAGGCAACCAAATAGGAAGATAAAAGCGATGGTCCCCACCCTCTGTTACACTCCAAGGCTTTTCCTTCTATGTGGGCCCCGCTAGCATAGACAAGAGGAGCAGCATGTGACAAACGTTCTTCACTCATTGCACTGACAAGGTTGCTTTCAAGAGTGGACTCGCTGGTGCTGTAGGAGGTGTGACCGACGCTTGAAGGCCTTGCTACACTCACTGCACCTATAGGGCACCTCCCCAGTATGGATGACTAAGTGTTGGACAAGATACACGCTGCGGTGGAAGGCCTTCCCGCACTGCACACACACGTAGGGCTTCTCTCCAGTGTGGACCCGCTGGTGCTGCACCAGCTCCGCACTGCAACGGAAGGCCTTCCCACAGTCCTTGCATTTATAAGGCTTCTCCCCAGTGTGGACCACATAGTGTTGAATCAGGTGTGCTTTATTGGTGAAGGCTTTCTCACATTCTTTGCACACAAAGGGTTTTTCTCCTGTGTGTGTCCTACTATGACGAATAAATGTAGAGCGGTGGGTGAAGGCCTTCCCACACTGCGGGCACTCATAGGGTTTCTCTCCAGTGTGGACGGGGTGGTGCTGTGTCAGGTATGCCCTGCGTTTAAAGGCCTTCCCACACTCAACACATGTGTATGGTTTCTCTCCAGTGTGAATGAAGTAGTGACGAATGAGGGTTGAGTTCTGACTGAATGCTTTTCCACACGCACTGCACTCATAGGGCTTCAGACCCGTGTGAACCCGTTGATGCCGAACGAGAAACCACTTCCTGCTAAAACCCTTCCCACACTGATTGCATCTGTATGAGTTCATTCCTGCGAGTACTGAGGTATCTTTCCCGGTTCGCTGAGAGTCACATCCATGGAGAACTTCCAGACAGGCTTGCTCTTGTGACCTCCTGGGACACAAATCACCATCGATTTCCAAACCACTGTCTTCAGGACACATGTTCCCAGGACAGGTCTCCTTAGGACAGCCTTTCTGTCCTTTCTCAAAGCCCTTCCTGATCCCCAAGGTGCCCCATCCGAAGTCCTCCGAAGATCCCAGAGTTAGCCTTCCATGGAGCAAAGTTCCAGCAGACTTGACTGGGAGACAGGTAATTGGCATTCTGGTCTGAAGTTGTGCTCTGTCATCTGAAAGGGAAGTCAACACACACAAGGGAAACTGTTGGTGATGCAATGCAGAAAAACCATGACAAACATTTCAGTGGAAAATGAAGGTGGGAGCAGAAGTTGACACTACACTTCCTGTGTCTTCAAAACTTTATACCCAGCTCCGAACTATCCTCCATGAGTGCTTGCAGTCATAAAGCCAGTTAAGGGGAAAATTGGGAAGCCATGATGGACACAGGGACAGAGAATCAGGAGCGGACACTCTGTCTCTGCAGTCCACAGAGAGGAAGGACTCAATTTTGATGACATTGTTGGGAGAGCATTTGGTCTATGAATTGATGTCTACTGGTGCCATAAAAGTGTAAGAAAGTGGCATATAGTAAGACTGAGAAAAGAGATGGAGACACAAAGACGGTAGGCCCATCATGGACAGTTTCCCAGAACAGTGTCCCATAAGGAGGAGCTGGGACACAACTGCCAAACCAGGGTTGCCCAGATGCAGACACTGCGTTCAAGTATGGGAATAAATGTGGGGAGATTTCCCCTTGGAGAGGGGTTGAGACCTAGAAGGAAATGGCACAGCTGCCTGCGAAAGCACACAGTGAAGGAGGTGGTAGAAGAGAAGAGGAATGGCACAAAGCGAAAGGCCTACATGAGCAGGCAACAGCGACAGCAAGGGGGCGGGGGCGGGGGTGGGGGCAGTGCAAGGGGAGGACACTGCAGAAGACAGTGACTTCATTCCAGTCCTGCCTCAGCCACGCCAGCTGCCAGGGGGGACTCCTTTCTCTGCAAAGTCTAAGATCCTCATCTCAGAGCCATGGGTACTCCGCTTCTCATGAGGAAGTGGCTGTGAGACCCACAGCGCAGCTCCTGACATCCCATCTACGCTTCCTCACAGCCACTCCTGCTCCTTCTCACCTTTGCACTGGGCAATTTCAGGTTTGTGGTCTGAGGAATCCAACTGCTATGCTTGAAATAACATGGGCATTCTCCATGTTCAGGAGGACCACATGCAGTCATGCTCACAAGGGTGCCCAATGAGCACAGGAAATGGAGTCACCACCCCAGACAGGTACGTAGCAGCTTAACCAAGAGCTGAGCACAGCCCCAGCCATCCCACAGCTGCATCACTCCTCTCAGCATACACAAACACACAAAGCTAATGAGTGTGATGGCCACTTAACATGACGGAAACAGCATTTACAGCAGGATTCCCCTTAATAGCCACACAAAGTAAGTAACACAAACGACCACCAAAAAAGGTCAGTTGGTTAATTCTGATCCTTCCACAGCATGCCATGGACACAAGATGAGCCCTCCTGATGGACAAATGATAAAAAAAATTCACAAGTGAGAAAATACCTTAGGGTTCCACTTCTATTCATTAACAACCAGTCAAGGGGCCGGGGAGATAGCTCAGTAGAATAAGTGCTCGTCTGGCAAGCACAAGGACCTGAGTTCAATCCCCAGTTCCACAAAAAAAAAAAAAGACTAAGCCAAACCATCTTGACAGTGTTACTAGTGTGTACCAGGGTAGGAGCTCCTGATGGGCACAACACAGCCTGCTGAGGAGACAGACATTCTCCAGCCTGACACAGGCAGAGAACGCTTCAGTTTAAAGTAATCTAAACCTTCAAATCTGTGCACATTGCTGTATCCCTCAGATTTCTTATAAATTAAAGAATTTGAAGCAAAAAATACCCAAGTCACTTTAAAAAATGAGTTAGAGGTCTTTCCAGGTCCTTGCCCTTGTATGTACACTATTTCTCATCATACAACAAAAAGCATTTTGTGTTTCTGTTTCACAAACATAAACAACATACATACGTTTTTATAGTAAGTAGAGGACAACGGTACAGCAGAGCAGAAGACAAGAAACACATTCCCTGAGAACACAGAAGGTCTCATGTGGCTGCCAAGAGTCTGCTCGAGGTTATAAGTAAGACCCTTCCCACAGGTAACAAAACAGAGGCGAGAGGTATCCAAGAGAGATGAATGTCTAAAGAGCTGATGAATAAGAACTATAATTGTACAACCCCTCACACCATTACTTCTGCCTGTCCAGGAACAAAGGATGTCTTTGCACCTCTCCTGTCCTCTTCAGTCTCCTTCTTCTGAGTTCTACAATGTCCCTTATAGAAGTCTTTTACCACCTTGGTTGGGTTGATTCCTAGGTGTTTTAAGTTTTCTGACGCTCCTGTGAATGTACCTGTTTTCCTGACTTTCCTCACTGGGATCATTACTGAGGCAGAAGAACACGGCTGGCTTCTGTGCACTTTGTATCAGAGGCCAGGGCCCTTCTCTGAGTCCAGAAGGACAAGCCTGACATACCCTCTACTGCTGGTTGTGGACAATACTAAGAGGTGACCTTGGATCACCTCACAGGCCAACCACTAACCTGCAGGATCTAAACACATCCTCAAACAATGACACAGAGTTACTTTCCTTCTAAATTTCTAAGTACGGCAGCCTGAGGTGATGTAACCCCACCCTTTCATTGTTCCCCTCAGCCACACAGCTAAGCCATATTTCCCAGGCATAAGGCTGCAAGTCTGGCCAAAGCTCATTTCTTGTCCAGAATACACACAGTCAGGTGTGTCTCCCTTCCTTTCTCAGTGCCTTCAGCCACCAGGTCATGTTCTGAGCAACCCAAAACAGCCTGAAGTCACCTGGATCTCTGAGTAACTACGGTTGAGAGCTCACCTAGTCCTGCACACTGGACCTTGAAGCAGGTCAGAATCAACCAAACCCATGAGGTCACATGAGAAGTCCCACAGCAGACCAGGGGTCATGGTCCTGTCAGGCTGAAGATGCCATGAACCTCCTCATAAGGCCGTGGCCGCCTACCTGCACAAGTGGTAGGCAAGAGGCCTTGCTTCGCTGTCCACAGCTCCTGCCCATGCTCCGGAAGGTAGAGCAGCTCTGGTTTAGGAACCTGGTATCCTGTTAACGGCAAAGGAAGCAGGAAAGGGGTAACTGTGAGAGAAGAAGGAAGCCATCAGCCTGTCATAGACATTATGAAGAACAAGCCCACAGATACGCAAATCATTTCTCTGAGACCTGAAAGCCACAGGAACTGCTATGACTAAACTGTGTCCCTCACCAAGGTACAAATGTTGACATCCTAGCCTTGACATGACTGTGCCTAGGGAGTCCAGAGGAGGCAGTTCTGCAGCAGAGGGGAGCAGTGCTTACACAGCTCACTGCCCTGACTTCTACTCTGAACCCCAACACCATGCACCGGCGAGCCACTATCAGACAGCCAGGGGACACAGCCATGGGGAGGACTCTGCCTGAGGTGTCTTTCAATTCAGTCACAGATTCTCAAATTCCTATGCGTCAGCCTCCTAAAAAAGTGGCATTCCAAACTCCAAGTGACTTGAACCATCTTTCATGAGATGAGGTTTGGGCATTGACACTTTTTAAAACTCTTTGCTTAAACTGCTCAACAGCATCTGTGGCCATCATTAGTCTGAAGCAGGCAGGCAAACTCAAGTGTGCTTTCACAGTAAAGAGGAGCTTCGATACTGATGTGGGCAGAGGGCTGGATGCAGGAGCTGCGCGCGCTCACTGCTGCAGCACCCTAAGTCCTTGAGGCAGTGACCTGGGGACAACAGCGGCGGCCACACCAAGAGCGGAACAGAGAACTCGAGGTACTTGATGACACCACATAGCTGCTGCACACAGGAAGCCTGAGCCCGGCACACATGGGGATACTTTCTTAGAGAGCAGCAGATGTCCTTCCAAGTTTGATCTCCATTAATTACAAACAGGAGAGCCCTGTCTGGACACAGGATTTACGGCAGCAACTGGCGGGCTCCCACATACAACACACCACCATGTCTCAGTGTTCTCCAAAGGGAGCTGCATGCTGGCTCTGAGCCCAGGCATGGGCATCTGGCAGGTCAAGCTGTTGGTCCCACTGCATCCGGGCTTTCCCCGCCCAGCACACCTCCCTTCCTGCACTTGCGCGGATCTGGCCAGGTCCTGCTCAGCTTTCACCTCTTAGCCCCACTGTCAATGCCTGTGACAGCCCACCCTGAAGCACCCGTGACGGGTTATGGCTCTTCTATAAATTCACCCTAGTTTCCTTTAAACACATCGCCTGAATTGTCACCGATAGACTAACATCTGAACTTCAGGGTGACAGACATGTGTACCATGCAGGACCTCAATATTTCTCATGGCTTTTCTTCAACTTGACTCACATTTCTAAAACATTTTATTCTTATGCTTGCTACAGTAGCACATACACTAAAATCTGAAATATTTTTTCTGAAAGGAAACTCGTTTCACTCTGGTAAATGAAAAACCACAGAACACAACGATGAACTACAAATGCCATTCACTCCCAGTGACCATGGCTCAGCTGCTCAGGGCTGTGCTGGAGGCTGTCCTCTGTGTCAAGCTGCTGGTGGACAAGAGAAGACTTGGCATGGATCTGGGATGTTCTTGAGACTATAATCAGCAGGCTAGATAGGAAACAGAAACATCCACGGTCTGCACACATCTTCAACTTCCTCAACTGGTAAGGGGCTGGGGCCCAGCCTCAGAAAACGAGCAACAATTACAAAAGTGTTAGTGGTCTTTTCCCCAAAATCACGTTGTTCACAAGATGTGTGACAGTGATGCCCACCACCTCCAGAGAATCTGGCTCACACTTCCTCCTAGAACACTTCACCACTTACACCCCTGGAAGGTCACGAGGACAGCCATCTCCTCCAGAGTGTCCTGAGCAAGACAACAGGGGCCTGCATTTAAACTTCATGTTTCTGATGCAAACAGAGGGAGACCAGGCAGAGTAGGTGAGATCAAGAAACTAGAAGAGCTGAGAGGACTCAGCACATGAGCTCCTGTGACCTTCTCGCCCAGCCATGAATCCAGGAGGCTGGGACCCCTGGTGAGAGGTGAACTGTTACCTAGTGAGACCAGAGTCACACAGATCTCCAGCATCACCTCCTGGTACAGAGTCCTCTGAGCCAGGTCCAGCTGCCTCCACTCCTCCTGGGTGAAGGTGACAGCCACATCACTGAAGGTCACCAAGACCTGGAAAGAAAAACAGAAGCACTGACATGTACCTTGTGTCTGGATAGGATCGGAGCCATCACTCAGTCTCTGGGACAGGGCCAGAGGCCTGACTCACTGAGAGCTCCCAAGGTCCAAGTTCTGTTGGGATCAATGTGGATAGATATGGCCTTGGGACATATGGTAATTCATAGCAGAAGAAAAGCTTCCCATGGGAAGACATCTAAAGAAAACACACACAATGGCCATTGTTAAGGACTATGGCAGGTACAACTTAAGATATCGAGAACTAGTGGGAAACAACTCAGATCAGTCTCACCATGACGGAGCAGCTCAACTCCTGGTGTCCATGGTACACCTGCCCCAGAGGGAAAGCTGCGCCTGCCACAGTTAAGCGAACAAAGGGCCCTGACACTGGGGCTAGAACCAGTCCTCCTACATCTCACCTGCTTGACCATGAAAATTTTGTTATTTCTCTAAGTCTGTTTCCAAATCAAAAGCCCACAAATTCCTACATTACCATGTAGTTCTGAGAACTAAAGAGGTAATGGGATGAGCATCCACAACAGCTAAGTAAGTTCTGTGCACCGAGGCTTCCATCCACCTCCCAAAACCCCACACAAATTTCATCACCACTCCCATGTCAGGTCAGGCCAGCAAAGCAGGGCTCAGCTTTAGAAGTCAACCAGTCTCACATGGTGGTACCTGGGCCAGAATAATGGAAATTTACACCAGAATCATGGAAAGAACTGTATTTATGAATCAAGGTACCACTGTATTTAGCCAGAACCATCTTTGGAGGCGGTTACGGTTGGTGTCCAGTGACAACCCCTACCCCACCAAGTCTCATGCCACAATGGAGTGGGTTTCTAGAGGTTATGATTGATTTATGATCCACTGCAGGGGTCACGGATGTGAGTGCAACACCCACCATGGTGCGAGTAGCCTGAATGCAATGGAAGGAAAGGCAAGTGTCTGCTTACTGCTGCACCTCTCTTTATGTTCTTCCTGTTTTCTGCCACCATGAACTGCTGCCACTCTGCCTTGGAACCAGCAGAGTATGGACTGAAACCTCCACACACTGTGTGCCAAATAAACCTTTCCTGCCTTAATTCTGCACATCAGATATGCTGTCAAAGCAATGAGATCAAAGCAACATGAGAGAGGCGAAGGCAAGAAGATCTCAAACTTAGGCCCAGCAGAACTTGCCTCAAAATTTAGGAAGGGGTAAAGATGTGGCTTAAGGCCAGGGCCATTGGTTCAGTCCCAAGCACCACAAAAGAAAAAAAGCAGAGCAAAGCAACACACACACACACACACACACACACACAGAGGCAGCGCTGACAGCTCCGGTAAAACACCTCATAAAATTGGAAGAAAGAGGTGGGGTGTTTCAGCTACAATTTTAGAACTGTAGGCTCAATGTACAGAAAGGGTATGCAGGACAGCACGTCAGGGACAGTATACCACAGCTAAAGAAGTGCAAGGACAAAGCTCTCTCTTACTATGGCAGAAAGCTTGGCAAGCTCAGGACTCTGGCTTATGCAGTGAGCCAGTTAACAAAGAAAGAGGAAACAGAAACAACCAATGAGCAGATCGAGAAACAGCCAGGCACAGTGTCACACGTCAATAATCTCGGCTACACTGGAGGCTGAGGCAGGAGGATTTCACCCTTAAAGCTAGCTTAGGTAGCTTAGCAACACACTATGCTAAAGTAAGGGATGTCCATATGTGCAACAGAGTCTCTGGGTTCAGTCCCCAGTACCAGGAGAAACAGAAAACAGATCAAGAAGTAGAGCCTGTGGGCCATGTGGGGGGCTGGCGGTGGAAGCCCTTGAAGGGGAAACCAATTCATTGCTAAGAAAACTCAACACACTAGACCTAGGCTGTTCTAGGTCTTGGGACGCAGTAACAACAAGCATTTGTGTGCAAGAATTGGAAACGGATTCTATACCACCAACCACATAACTGAGCAAGGCAACTACAAACGGCTCTGAAGCTTCAGAGCACAAGCAACAGTAAACAGATACGCAGGTCAGCTGTCGCTAGACCAACTGTAAAGCCTCTTTACCCTACAGAAACTTGAGCGAGTCTGAAACAAAGTGAGGGACAGGTAGGAAACTAACAAAAGCACAGGTCCTGGCCGTAATCAGGCCACAGGGAGTCAGCAGGGTAAAGGCGAGGGAGTAACCCGAAGCCTGGCGAATGTTTGTGCACTGGACACCACGCCTCGTGGGCACTTCTTTCAGGAGAGACCCGGCTCCGCTTGTCCTACAGTAAGAGACAAACTCCATCGCCTACCTGCTACCTCTACTGCCCCGGCACCGCGGAGCTCTCAGCGGACCGCGCTCCTTGGCCGGGATGCGCAGGCTGAGGGCTGCGGGTCCCTGCAGGGCAGAGACCGCCCGAACCACAGGGACGCATCGGGGCTGCGGGTCGGGAGCGCCCCCGGGACCGGTCCAGCAGGCGTGGAGGCCGCGGGCTGTTAGGAGCGACCCCAACGGGCTTGAACGCGCAGACAAGGCTTCGGTGAGGGTCACCAGAGCGCCATCCACTCACCCCCGGGGCCTCGGTCCGTGCGGCCATCCCGGGGTCAGCGCCCCTCAGGTCTACGCGGTCACAGAGCCGAGGCGAGCTCACAACTTCCTAGCAGCTTCCCGCTCGTTGAGCTCCAGGGCGACAACCGACGAAGGTTCGCTCCTTCGACACCGGAAGTCCAGGACCGTCATGCACCTCCCTGTAACGCCCCTTCCGGTGACGTCACAGCAAGGCACACCCACCCACCCACCCACCCCCGCCGTCCCGCTGCCTTCTGGGTAATGGACTTCCAGCCTCCGCTGTTCTGAGACAACCAAGAATCCACTGATCAGTATGGAGAGGCCCGGTAAGGGTGTCCCAAGGCTGTGACGGAAAAGAAGGAGCCTGGATACACTTACATGGCACTCACGCTTGTGCTCTAGGGAATGTGTTGTTCCAAATGCTCTTCAGGGTGTAAGCAAGCGAATTCTGTCACAAATAATAAATGTTCACCTTACTGGGCACCTCAACTACCCCCTCACCCCCCCCCCCCCCCCCCCCCCCCCCCCCCCCCCCCCCACACACACAATTAGCACCTTCCCAGATTACACCAGTGTGGTAGACTGGCCCTGCCCAAGCTCCTCTCCTGCGGTGAAGCGCCAGGAAGCCCTCCTGCCTTTTCACTAGGAATGCATCCTAGCCCGCAATACAGGCAGCATCTCTGGGTCCCCTTCTCGGGTTTTCACCTGATCCTCTCCCCACTCTCTGTTCTCTTGGGACTAGGGGTTCAGGACATTTTGAGCTTTCATTTTGAGCTTTATATATCTCTGAATATATTTTCTAGCACTGCTCCTAAAAGACCCAGCAAGGACACCCTCGCATCACAAAACATCATGATAGTCACGTGGATAAAAAGTACACTCATTTATACCCATGAACTAAAATGCTTTCGATGCTCTTCAAATATCAGCCTGACCTCAACCATTGATGTCATGAGTTTCACTTTGTTGGTTAGGGTGAAGAGAAAAATGGGTCACCCAAGGCCATGACAAGGCATCTGAGGAAGACAAGTGAAGTGCTCTCAACAGGAGGAAAAGATTAAAAACTCTGTCTCTGATACATTTCTGGATAAACGTATGATGCTTCTCAAGGTTAGGTGTGGAATGCACAAAATGGATGCAGTTTAGATAAGATGAGACGATTGGCATGTACTTTAAGCTCTAGTCATTACCCAAACGTACATATGTAGATATATACAGATATTCTGTCCTTTGTTTTATATTTTAACAGAATATATTTCCCAGACTTTTGCAGTTTTCTCATCAATGATACATATACATACTATTTTTTATATTTTTCACTGTGTTACCTTTCCATCACTGTTACAATATAGCTAAGAAATGCACATTAAAGAAGGAAAGGTTTACTAGGGCTCATAGTTTCAGAGGTTTTGGGCTATGATCCAGGCACTACTTTACCAGGGCTTGAATCGAGGTAGAACATTATAGCTGGCAGATTGTGAGGGAGAGAAGACTGTTTATATCATGGCACCAAGGAAGGAAGAGGGATGAAGAAACCCAGTCCCCAAGGCAATGCACCCAAAACCCACTCCCTGCAACTGGGTCCCACCCCCTAAGCTTCAGCCCCTACTAGTAGTCCTTCCAATTATAACACATCAATGGACTAAATCATTCATGGGATTGGAATCCTCTTGATCCCATCACTCTGTCAAAACCACTACTGAACAATACTCCTGGGGAATCAAGCCTTCAATCCATGACATTCTCATAGTCCAGTTGAAAGCTGTAGCTAAGATCTTCATAAGAGACCTAGAATAGCAAAAGCAGTTTGGGGCAACAAAGGCAATTCAGGGATCATCACAATCCCTGGCTGGAAACTATAATACAAAGCCACTGCAATGAAATCAGTGTGGTATTAGGGGGGGAAAAAATAGCAGGCCCAAAGAGCAGTGCAATAGACTAGAAGATATGGACGCATCCCAAACACACTCATTCACCTTATCTTTGACAAAGGGACCAAACATGTTCACTGAAAAAAAAATCACCTCTTTAATAAATGGTGTTGGGAAAACTAGCTTTCCACATGCTAAAGATTAAAGCTAGGCCCACGTCTATCACTTTGCAGTAAACTAACATCAAAATGGATCAGCAATCTAGATATTAAAACAGAAGCATTAAAGCTACTGGAGGAGAAAATGGGTAGAAATGTTGAAGACATAAATGTGGGGAGAAAATTCATAAATAGAGCCCAGATTACAAGGAAATATTACAAATAATCAACAAATGGGATCTCATCTTATTAGAAAGCTTGTGTACAGCAAAAGAAATCACCAACAGGGCCTGAGACATAGCTGGGTGCGACAACACCTGTGTGGCAGGCGTGAGGTCATAAGTTTGGTTCCCAGCAAAAGAATAAAAAGGAATCACTGGCAAAATGAAAATACAACTCATGGTGTGGGGGAAAGGATAGCCAGTTTTCTACTTTCTGAATGTAAACAAAAAAGCTCTACGGTTCTTGGGCAGTTCCTTTCCTCCCCTCCAGAGACAGGGCTCCCGCCTGACCTCAGCTTTCCTCTCTTTTGTCTTTATCTGTAAATTTTCTCACTGCTTTGCCCAGGTACATCAAGGTCCCCAACTGTTCTCAGCACCACTGCTGTGACAAAATCCTTGCCATACACAGTTTGCAAGGAAGAAGGATGCTCCGGTTCATGGCTTCAGAGGTGTTGCCCATGGTTGCTGGCTCCATTGCTTTCCAGCCTGTGTGGCAAAGCAGAGGCATCGTGGTAGCTGCACATGCTAGAGGATACTTGGTCACCTCACGGGAGCAGGAGCCACAGAGAGAAGGGGCAAGGGGCGGGGACGGGTCTAGGCCCCAAAGTCGTGCCCCATAACTCACGCAGTTCACCTGGGCCCCACAACCCACACTTCCATCATCTGCAGACAGCCTATCAAATTATGAAGCCATCAGTGCATTCCCTTACAATTCCATCACTTCCCAAAAGCGCCACCTCTGAACTTTGCAGCACTGAGGATCAAGTTTCTAATGCAAGAGTCTTTAGGGGATACTTCATATTCAAACTACCACAGTGAGGAAAGAAAAGACTATTCATTTAGTTTAGGAGAAATTATCTATATAACAAATTTACATATCTCATTGAAATCACAAAATAGCATGTCTTAGTTACTTTTACTCATTGCTGGGACAAATACCTGACACTCAAAATGAAGGAAGGAAAGGTTTATTTAGCTCACAGTTGCTGGAGGTTTCAGTCCATATTCGGCTGGCCCAAGGCTGAGTGGAACAGGGCAGAGGGCATCCAGTTCATGGCAGCAGAACAACAACTCAACCAACTCACCGGAGCAGAGTAACAGCCCTTTAAAAAGTCTCTTTGTGCTCAGTCACTCTGACCTGGGCCCGTTGTGCCCTAGGGTGGAACCAATCACACCCCAGGATGGGCCCTTGATCCCACTCTAGGGAGGAGCCAGTCATATCCTAGGCAGGCCCAGGTCATGCTCCAGGGAGGAACCAATTGTAACACTAATCCTAGTGGATCATGACTCATGTCTCAAACTCTAGAAGTCCCCGCCCCA
>PVKN010018723.1:0-16711 GCA_004027915.1 Capromys pilorides
TTTTTTTTTTTTTTTTTTTTACAGTTGTTAGAAAATTTATTTATTTACTTATTTTTAATATATTTTTATATTTTTTACAATAGTTAATACATTGGATAATGTTGTCTTCATCGTAATTGTTCAGAGTACAAGATGCAGGCATGATTTCTTTTCTAAATATCATTAGTACAGATCTTTCTTTTCATTGCAAAACGAGAAAGTAGCTGTATATTTAGCCCAGTAGTCCATAACAGTAGTGGATTACCAGGTCATCTGGCATTATTTGAGGCTGTTGACTTTAGCCTTTTAGAACTCAGCATATTGATATGGCTTTCCTTTTTATACCTTATAGTCAGACTTTTTCTGCTGGATGGTTAGTACCAAGATGGTCCTATTCAATAAAGTTATTCCCCTTTTGAGTATCTTCCAAGAAAAATGAAAACATAATTCCTCAGTGCTGTATGTGCATGCATGTTTATAAAAGCACGATTTAAAATGATTGGATGTGGGAAACGAATGTTCATCAAGTGAGGAATGGATAAAAAACATGTGACACTTTCAATATAACACAGTACTTACTACTCAGCTATAATGAAGGCCAAACTTGAGGCTTCTATAGATACATGAATGCATCTTGAGACCATACTCATAAATTAAACAATTCAGACTCACATATGTAAATATCATATTTTCTCCGAAGTGAATGAGGACGAACAAGTACATAATATCCAAAATGTACAATAGATATTGGGAAATGGGAAGAAATAGTTCAAAAGCAGAGAAACTGGAATGGAGGAAAGGGAAAAGGAAAGATAAACAAGTAAAAAGGGGTTTAGCTCAGTGGCACTGAGGCAAGCACAAGGTCCTGAGTTTGATTCCTGGTTCTAAAATTAATACATATATACATAGATACATGCATTTTTAAAGATAATTATACTGTTAATTTTATTGGTTCATTGAAAATAAAGGTTTGTGCTTATATTGTTTGACCAATTTTTCATGCCTATATCTGTAATCTGAATATTTATTTGGAAGACTATAATATGCAATGTACTAACTATTGCTACTCTTGTAATTTTGCTTGAAATTTTGTATCGTTGATTTGTCTCTCAAATATAAAAAAAGTAGCAGTCAAGAATTTTTTGTTAGGTGTTTATTTTACAAACTATATACAATCATCCTTCACTTATTTTATTTTTTTTCTGTATTTAGGACAGGGTCTGCAGGGTCTACACGGTCTCACTACAGAGATCCGACTCATAGTGATTCTCCTGTTTTCAGTCTCCCAAGCACTGGGATTAGAGATGCATGCCACCATGCCGTCTCAGTCACACTCTCAGAATTCCACAGGTGGGACCAGCCCGGCACACCTGGGATCAAACCTGGGCCACTGCACTTCTCAGAAGCAGTGCTTTAGTCCGCTGAGCTATCAGGACTGCCCACTAATCATTCTTTATTAAGGTGATTGTATATGCAGTACTCTGAAGATAATAACTACTTAACAGTGGTTACTTAATAACTTTACTTTCCTGCATGCTTGATTGAACCATTAAAACTTCTATATGGTGCTGTACAACGAGAAATAGTGAGTTTTCTTTAGAATTCCAAGGACAGTATTCAATTGAAAATTAGTCTTTATTTTGGTGATCTCCTTGGGGTCTATTTTGTTTGGGTTTGAGTACTGGGTTATTCCAGAACAAAAGAAAGATCTCTTTGACTTAGTATACAACTTTAGTCTTGTAGGATCAAAATAATATATTTAACTAAATGATGATTTTTCAAGACCAGCTTTTTCATCCTTCTTCCTATAGCTTTCTTTTTTGAGTATCACTGAAGATCCTTTGATACTATTACCGAGTCTTTAATGTTCTTAAATTATTTGTTGGTAAATTATAGGATTTTCTCATTTTATGAGAAGACAGTTAGCGGTATTCAAGAGTCTATCAGTGCAGTATGGTGGGAAAGCCTTCTTATGCTCATAACCTTAGACTATCTAGTAGTGCATGTTAATAGACCAGGAAACCGAATTCATTTGATAAATTTTACAATACTAACTATTAATATTTAATTAAATTCTTTGTATGATTTTAAAATTATACCTAAGCTTTCATGTACTTTCATGTAGTTCTCACCCTATATTCACTGAAAAACTGACAAGACTGGAGTTCATGGAAATTATATAAGTTATATAGTTATTAATATTTTAGTTAATGGTACTCCAACACATTTCCTCACGAAACTTACCTTTTAAAGAACACCTCTGTTATCTTCTTTTAAACAATGTTTCCTATTTTAAAGAGTCTTTTATATAAGACAGTCTTAGCAAGGCAAGGAAAAAATAGAATGTAATGGTCTTATAAGAAGGCACATCCATGTTAACATAAAAGCACATTGGAAATAATAATTTGAAGTGGTTTGAGAATAATAACTTTTAGGCTACTCTATTAGTTAAGGTAAACAACAAAAAAGTGCTGTAATAAACAACCTCTGAATTTCAGTGACTACACATAACAATAGTTAATGTCTTGTACACATCACAGTTGCAAAGCTTCATGAAGTCTGTTTTCTTTCAATCCTATTCTAAGCATCTGAAACTTTCACTTAATTCTTCTCACTTAAAGCAGATATTATTATTATTATTATTATTATTATTATTATTATTATTATTTTGGTACTGGGAATCGAGCTCAGAACCTGGTGCTTGCCAAGTAGTTGCTGTGCCACTGAACTATCTCCCTGGGCCCTGAAGATACTTTTAAAGTGGAACTCCAGCTGTGGTAGGCCTGACCACTCCCATATTCTGTTTTTTTTGGAACCTGCTTTATGGTCTCATGTCTAATATTATGTCAAACAACAGAGAACAGAGAAATTTGAGAACATTTGCAGTTTTCCTCACCAAGTTTGAAAGGTATCTAGGAGTTTGCTAGTGCACTATAGTTGCTATAGTGATTCCTATGTGTAAAGGTCAAATATTTACAAAATAGAGGAATTCAATTTTTTTTAAGAACTATGCTAAGTGGCAGATAAATTTGGGGAAATCATGTGGGAATGGGGGCTAGAGAAACTTTTAAGCCTGTTAAAAATTTGGACCATTATTCTAAGTTACTGGGAATCGATAGAGGGTTTCAGTGCTACTACATGAGCAGTTTTATTTTGCATATGTAACTCTGATAAGAAAGACCTGCAAGATAGAAGGGAGAGGAAACTAGGGTTTGGCCTAGAGGATGGGCTTTAGAATCATCATGAGAATTGCTTTGGAGATGATGAGGGCAAGATGAATTATATGAGCACATTCTTGGAAAATTCAGGAAGATGTGATAAATAATTTGTTGTGATGTAGCCATGCTGAGAACTGTCTACTGTTTGGATCCAAAGATAGATAAAATGGTAGCATCATTTTGCGAAAATAATTTTGGAACTAGAATACACTTGGAAATAAAGATAATTAGTTGATTTTTTTCATGTTGATTTTAATGCAGGTGTTGAAGTATATGGCTGGAATTCTAAAGAGAATGAATTAGTGTTTGGAGCAAATTCTATCCATAGGTTCAAGTTGAAAGTTTAAAAATAGATAAAGGCATATATGGCCACAATTAGAAGAAAACAGACAAGGAAGATAAATACAAGGAAGAGGGGGAAGAAGGATAGGGGAGATACAGGAAAAAGGAGGACAATGAAGAGGAAAGGGGACATAGGAAGAGTTTTCTGTAAGGCTGAGAGTACCATGATGGGTGGAGAAGTAAAAGTGCCATGAGATGGCACTAGAGAATGCTGTGGCTTGGGCCTAGAGTCCCCCAGAGCTTCATGCAGTCATAAGTGGGGCTTTTTCAGAGGTGACTGCATCTAGAGTGTATGATGCTGGGACTGGTTCATGAAGCAATGCTGAGGTCAAGGGCGCTGATTAAGGGTGTGAGTATTACCCACCTTTAGTGGTCTGGATAAAATTTCAAAAAGAAAGATGCTTTATTGCTTTTGCTGTCTTCTGCCTACAGTGAACTGCTTGTCTGTGGGAAGCTACCCCACCTTGAAATGAGCCAATCATAGCCTGAAACCATTATGAACTATGAACCAGATAAACCTTTCTGCCTTAAACTTTGAATATTTTTGTCTCAGCAATGAGAAGCTCTCATGATAATGATCATAAAGGAAAGTTTTTCTAGCATACATGTTGTGTAGAGGTAAGGAAAGGTTCCTTTTCATCAGACGTAGTATCTAGCTTATTCCTTCTTTGAGCAGTAAAAGCATTTTGTGAGCACAAAATAGAAAAATGAGATGTGTTGCTATTTGTAGTAAAAGCAACAGAGGTCGACAACCATTTTCTAAAACACATTTCTGAATTTATGTCTTGACTAATAGGGGACGTTTGTGCTGAAAACATTGGCAGCTGAAACCACTTTTCTCCATGGTATTGATAGTTTGTAAACACCAGATTTGATTGCAAAAATAAAGGAAAGCAATTTCCCTGCTCAAGATCGATGTAATGCAGTCAGTGGCTCGGTGGTTCAGTCTGAGAGCTCCAACTTTAACTCTAACCTTGATGCTAGTGAGCTGGCTTTGTGGGAGATGGAGGTGATCCCCACATTTTTATTTATTTAGAAGTAATATGAAAGGAGTTCCATGACATATCCATATCCAAGAGATATTTCTGTGCAAGATAAAGGAAATAGCTGCTAAGTGGATCCTGATTTGGGACACAATCAAAACTTGACAATTTCCATATTTATTTATTTGTGAACATTTCCTTTGTTGACTTTCAAAAGGACAGCTATAAAAAGTTGGGTAATTTTGGCAGAGCGAAAACACGAAGAAACATGTTACCATTTAGAAATGCACGTAAGGAAACAAAGAACTATAGTTTACCAATTTTGTACTCTGTTTAAAGAAAATGAAACCTGTTGAGCTTCAGCTATATTATTAAATTAAAGTTCTCTGTAGATCTGTGCATAATCCAGCCAAGTACGTATGGTTCTGTGCTGCTGTCCTAAGTACAGCTGTGTTTCTTCCTCTTATCTTTGCTTCTAAACACATAATAAACCTATGTTTCTTATAGATTGTCTATCTCATCCAATATATTTATTCATCCTACAAAGCACTAGCAGGGATCTCAGGACCAGAGGAGCCACTCCTAGGCTGCTTTCCATCTTCTTCCCCCAGATTAACTGAAAACTTTCTGTTTGGTTTCTCTGGAAGCCCACCAAGCCTTCCCCAGTCAGTGCCTGTTAGAACACTGGCACTCTCTTGCCCACATAAGCTCCACCTCCAACCCAGCCCCATAAATTCTTCCCAAGGGACCTTGCAGCCAGCCCACACAGAGCAATGAAGGATTTCTTTACTTCCTCCCACTGCTCTTCTATGCCAGAGGAAAGACTCTTACAGTTAGCAATGTTCCCAATAGTTTGAAAGGAGTATGGACTCGAGGAAAATATTGGGAGAGCTTTATCTATGCTCTCTGCACAGTATAGCCAGTCTTAGCACAAGCCTGCTGCAGGCTCAGCTGGCTTCCCAGCCATCTGGCTTTCCCATCCCTGCTTTCTCATGACTTAGGTCCAACAAAACTGCTGATGATCTCACCAAACAATGAACTAGGTGGAAGCTGTTTCTAGCATCTACTCCGTGGTGTCTTTCTTGCTTTCCTCCTTTGGCTTCCATGAAATAATTCAGTCGTGATTCCATTCCTACTCTATGGCTACTCTACTCTTGTTCCACTCTTCACTGAATCACTTACATGTGGATAACCCTGGATTCCCATCTTTAAGGTTCTTCTGTGTATTTCTAACTCTGCATGTGTGTGTTTCCATTGCTTTAGTTACCTTGGTGATGATACTTAGTTACTTTACGTAGCTGTCTTTAGTTACTTAGTTACTAACAAAATATGTATGTGTCTTAGTTACTTTTCTCTGGTTGCTGAGACAAAATACCCAACTCCCAAAATTAAGGAAGGAAAGATTTATGTAAGTCACAGTTCCTGGAAGTTTCAGTCCATAATTAGTTGGTTCCAAAGCTGGGGAGCATGGCAGAGGGGCAACAGTTCAAGGAGGCAGAAGACATCAAAAACAACAAGAGCAAAGTTGGGGTGCAAGCCTCGTTTCCTGCTTTGTAGTGCAAGCAAGATCAAAGTTGAATGTAGCGCTCACCCCATCTCTGTGTCCTCGTCTTGTACAGGTTTAAGATGTTTACAGAGTGAGGATCCTGTCCCCCCTGTTGAGTTTAGTTAAACTTCTAAACTTCTGAAGTTGACGTAATGAGTCAACCATTACAACATCTTGGGGCCTTAACAGCCACCCCAGGTCATGTCTTCCACACCCTATCATGTGGAACTTATAGATAAACTTTAAACTTCTCAGTGCTTGATATTGTTGGCACAGTGTATCAACCATTACTGTACCAGTTTACTATATATATATAGGAAAGCATGTATTGAGAAATGAAGATCATATTCAAATAGATTTAAGGACTAGAACAACATCAAAAGGCATTAGTAGTTCTGATATACATAAGCTAATACTTCATGATGTCAAAAACTCTATTGTCATTGCACTATTTGTATGGAAACCTTTAACATTGTTCATGTAAGAGTACTGTCTCAGTTGTATTCTAATTGGGTTGTATTTCTAACATCCCACCAAACACCCCAGTTACTGCTTAGTACTAGCATGATGTTATAATAGACTGATACTTCTCAAGGTACCTCGTACTTCTATCAGATAGCAAACAGTATAGCCAAATCATGTTCTGCCTCTTGGAATATTCCACCATAGCCAACTAGATTTTAAACAGATGTGCACTTACAGAAAAACTGTGAAGCTGGTTTTGGGATTTTCCAGTCTCCTGGGACCCTGGCTAATTTCTATGCTCTTGCTACACATTCTCAGATCCCAAGCATTTGTGCATCTTCCTTGTTGCTCTCTCTCAGTTTATTTCAGTTGAGCTGGTTAGTATACCTGAATGGTAACTCCGTATCTACATCCAGCAAAACTGATGTCCTTACCATTTCCTGGTGTCCATTTGTAGCACTATCGTTCAGCTAAGGAATTGAGTTGCCACTTTGATCTATTCCTATCCTTTAATACCTCTTTATGCTGCTTAATCCGCTCTTCTTTCTCTATGCCCTGTCTCCAAGCATACACGAGTGAATTGACCTTATCAGCCACAGTGCATGAATAATTTTTTGTAGTGCCCTCGTTTCCATATTCTGTGTATATTCTGCAGTTTACTAGCAAAGATGATAGCCTAATTTATGAATTACATAACAGTTGTATCTAAGAGTTCTCTTGTTTTTCTCACCCTTCCTATGATTTGATTACAGGTGTAGAGCACAGAGAATATATCAGGATTCTGCTTACCTTCAGGATGAAGTGTGAGCTTGTGTCATGATGCAGAAGGCTCCAGAATAACCAAATCACAATCAGGCTCCTTGTCTGTCACCTTTCTATGGTGTGTGCTTTTCCTACTAACAACTCTGACTACTGGAGTTCAGATTAACAGGGCTCTTATTTCCTTGCCTCCTTTTCTACCTCGATGTTTTTCCAGGACACAGCTAATCTCTCTCTGGTGCAGGACCATGTACCTACTAATTCCTAAGTCTTCAAAGGTTCAGTTTGATCATGAATTTTCCTGATCCCAAGAGTATGAGTTTCACTCCTTCTTGGTGCTCCTAAATATTCTAATTATTGCTATTACCACAGTCAGTTACAACATGATTTTACCTACCCAGTTCTCTGACTTTCCACTAAGATGCCATATTCTTAAAGATGAGGGCTAATTTTCTTATTTCTATACGCCCAGGTTTGTCATATTCTTCCATAATATTTGATGTATACTAGCGAAGAGTGAACTAAAGAACAGAGAAATGCATGGAGGCAGAAGTTTAGCTTTGTATCAGTTGAGAGTTGCATTTACTATTAAGCAACACATCTGGGTAACTGAGAGAATAGCTTTCAAATAGCATGATATTATAGATGGTCACATGTTAGTATATATACTGTACGTGTGTCATAAATCCCCTACATCCTCTTTGTGTTTGTTCTTTGTCATTTAAGAAATTGACATCTTTCAGATCTTTAAACATCACAGGGAAACTGCATAACTTCTCCACCATGTTGAACTCTAGAAAGGAAAAGATAGGAAAATTGAATGCAGTCAAAGCACTTCCCACAGCATGTTTCACAAAGCTCTATCAGTAATATCTGCTTGCATGTCATGAACTAGAATTTAGTCCCATGACCATATCTAACTGCAAAGGAACTTGGGAAATGTAGTCTTTTAAAGCCGGTTCATTGCCACATTCAATAAGTCAACATTCTGTGTAGACAAAGCAAAGTTCTGTTAGGATGGAAAAAGAGGAGAGAGACAGCAGTGAGTGTTTGTATGTCTAATCCTGTCAGATCATTTAGACAGAAGCTATAATTCCAGTTTGATTAGAGTATCCAAATTTGTTGTGTTGCTGCTTTATGGGTTAAGGTCTGCAAAGGGAAACACATACTGTGGCTCATTGTGACTTAGGAAGATTTTGAGAACAGTAAAAGACATAATATGAGATGAAGGGGTAATCTAAGAGGGAAAGAAAGGAAAGGAAAGGAGAGGAGAAGAGAGGAGAGGAGAGGAGAGGATCAAAGAACAAAGGAGAGCAGAGGAGACCAGAAGAGATAATCCATAACAGGAAGTGTAACAGCCTCCACCCAGTACATGGTATCAGAAGAAAGTGTCAGCAGATCATCGGCATTTGGACATCAGGACTGGGAGTTACCAGGAAACGCTGGGCATTAAAGAGATGTAGCTGCTGCTAGGCCTGAGTGACAGAAGTCTACATTCCCCTCCTACTTCCTATCTCCCATCCATCCATACCTCCTGCTCACAGCACATGGCCAGAAACCTATTGACAAAGTAGCTCAAAAACCATTTGCAGAATCAGCCCACTGTGTTCAGGGCATGGACATAAAGGAAAATGAGAACTATCTAGCAGGGACGTGTGGTAGTCTGGAAATGAGAACAGCCCCCAGTCGAAGTACAACTTTTCATATATCTGTAGAAAAATAAGCGCTGTGTATTAGGCCTACAGTACTTCTTATTGAAAGATTGATTTACAGAAAAATTGTGAAGGTGGTTTTGGGCTTTTCCAGTCTCCATTTGTTAACTATAGAACTTTTAACAAATTTGATTTCTTGAGCTTTGATTTCTTAATAAATGTAATACAGATATTAAAATCTCATCTCCTTTTAAGAGGTATCTATGAATGTTAAAGACAAATACCCACATATGCACATTGTAAAGGATGATTTATTCAGCACATTTATATGGTTTTTCTCTGTCATCTTATTTAGATTTCCCTACCATAGAAACAGGTAGGGACTTATAAAGCCATTTATAGTTGACAAGCACAGTTGGAATTAAAGCTACAAGGCTGAGAGAGAATTTAAAACATGGGTCCCATGTCTGTAGGTATTATCAAAGTGATTAATTTTTTTTAAAAAAAATATTGTGAGGTGTTTTAAACAAATAAGATACAATGGGTTCTACATTTTAGAAGTATCAAGTCAGATGGCAGGGTAGAGAGCTAACTGGGAGTGTGGAAAGGAGTGGAATAAAAAAGCAATTCAAGATTTTTAAATATTGTTCTTCCCATCCATTTTAAGCCTGCAATTCAAATCATTAATTATGTATTATCTAAGAGAGAAAGCACAACACATATAGAATATGAAATAAGTGTTTCACTGACATTTGTTGGGTGAACCCTGATCAGGATTAAGGTTGGAATTTCTTTGGAATTTCCATGTATTAATTGGTCTTTGCAGGTTAAACTGCAATACATCTCTTCTTCACAGATCTCGCTTAGAGTCATGTCCATGCTTGTCAGAATGAAGTGTATCTGTACTAAGAATCACCACGGCCTTGCTCCACACCTTCCTGTTTCTGAGCCTGGGACTCTGTGTCCATGTTTTGCCCATGATCTTCCACGCCTTCTTTAGTGTTGTTTATAAGATGCATGGATCTCTAGAGATAACTGCAAAGGGGAAGAGGAACATCAACTGTCTTTGGAAAACCTCTGTATTTGTCTGGATTTTTGTTGTTATGACAAAATACCCAAGGTTGGTGTTTTACACTGGCAAGAGGTATATTCATCTTGCTGATTCAGAGAATGGAAGTCCAGGGTTGAGGGACCCCATTGATTTGGTCTTTGCTAAGGACCTCCTTGTTGGCATCATATCCTTGTGGATGGTGTCACAGTGGAGATACTTGAAAGAGAGGGATCATATGGTGATAAGGGATCCTGAAACCCAGATGGGGCTTGTCCCTCTCTTTTATAATAACTCAAAGCTAAACAGGACCTCAGGAAAAATAACTTCATTCCTGTCAATGTCAGTGTCCTCAAGGCCTGTGATGTCCTGCTAGGACCCACTCCTTAATGGCTATCTCACCTCTTAGTGTCAACATACTGAGGCTAAGCTTCTAACACATGAATTCGAGGAAAAAATCACATTCAAATCATGTCAATCCCAAATGGCTTTAGAAGAGTCGAATACAGATCTTTTAAGAATCACAAGAATAAATAACTAATAATTGTATTTTCACGTATCTATTGATGTAGACCACTGAATAATCTTTTCCACCGGGAGCTTCAGGTTCTACAAGGGCTTTGGTACCATTTGTAGGGTCTGTTGTTTGCTCTTCCTGCATCTCAGGGGCTAGAAAATGTGGAGCTACATTTATGACTTTATTTACTGCACATTTTCGGTGTGTTTCTTCCAGTGAGTGGCACTGAATGAGGGAGGACTCCAATGAGGAAAGGGACAGAGGCCCTGGAGCTCTGCTGTTGGGGACAGTAGAAAGGAGGATCAGCGGCATCAGCAGGGCCTTGCAGGCACATTTGAAAATCTCATGCCTCAGTCTTCCACTTGACTGAGGTTATCTGAAATTCCTAATCCAGTTACAGATTCCCATTGGATACTCAGGTCAACCTGAGTGCCGGTGTTAATACGGCCAGCACTAATTCTGAATATTATGTTTTTTCCTGTTTGAAATACTTACAGTGGCTTCTGGTTTATTTTCCAAGCCTGAGTAGTACAACCTGTGGATCCTAGTAGCTATGATACAACCCAGGAATAAAAGAGGAAAATGAATTGAAAACAATTATTGTTGATTATTCATAGCAGACTGAAATACAATATGAGTGCCAAGCTTGAGTGAATACACTTACATAAAATAATTCATACTTCTTGATCCAAGGCTTTGAAAATTAATGGTCCTTTCTTTTGAGTGTATTTTTCCACATCCTGGAGGCCTTCTCACTTGAAAACAGAAGGCTAATTCTTGTAACTGGGAATGATCTGGCGAGGGTTGGGGCCAATAGAAGAATGGCAGGTGGACAAGGTCCATGCTGCCATCTGCATGTATAGAAATATCACCACTGAAAAAGAAAGTGTATGCCATTAATTTGTACAATTAATATATGCTAATAATAAGAAAAGTATAAAATGGAAAAAGAAAAAATTAAAATAAAAAAGCAGGTCTTATTTATGCCTCCTCCAGATAAAGTTCTAAGCATTGCAAGGTGCATATCATTTTGCTGTCACCTGAGAATGCTGATACACATGTGTGAGCTGTAAATGAGATAAGCACAACTTATAGCTTGAACAAAACACATGTTTTTGTTTCTTTTGGCTACATGTTTGTGCATAGTGTTATGACAGTGATACCGTCTGATGGCTATTGTAAAAAGTGACTACTTTAATTCAGAAATGTGAATGTTGAGTGTGAGTTGTCAGTACACACTTGAAGCATGGCTTATGTCATTTTAGCTTAATAGCATTGCTCTCTCACTTGCATTAATTTATAAGCCTGTAAGCGTTTGCTTTTGTACTACTCCTCTATGTCTCCTTTTTCATTCCTTCTTATTGTTTTCTGAGCTTTTGAGAACTTCAAGTTTAGAGGTAAGCATCATAGCACATGAACAGACTTTAATTGGTTTTCATGTAATGATTAGTTGTCATGTAACTTGCTTCATGGTTTTTGGTCCTGTCTTAGTTACTCTTCTGTCGTTGTTGGGACAAATACCCAACACTCAAAATGAGGGAAGGAAAGGTTTATTTAGCTCACAGCTACTGGAGGTTTCAGTCCACATTCAGCTGGCTCCAAGGCAGAGTGGCACATGGGAGAGAGCAACCTTCTATGGCAGCAGGCAAGTGCAAATGCTCTGGGAGAAAGCTAGCAGCAGCTCAAGCAGCTAACTTCTCTTCCTACCTTACAATGAAATGCAAATCACCTGCCCCAAGGGAGGTGCAGCACCCATTTCCACAATAATCAATTACAAATTCCAAAAGCAGATGGATGATAGCATGAGGCTTTAGGGGGAACACCTATACACAAACCATAACAGCTCCTATCTTACATTAAAATCTCTCTCACATGTACACACATGCGTGTGTGTGTGTGTGTGTGTGTGTGTGTATGTGTGTGTGTTTCTCATTTGCTTAGAGGATTTCCCCTGCCTCCTCCTTGTGCTAGGCGCAAATGTATCTTTGTCCCAGTACCTTACCTCACAATCCCAATTAAATCCCTAAAAATCCAGCTTTCAGTCTGTATCCTGCTTCTTGATGCTAAGTTTCCTCTGTACTACAGCTGAACCTATTGAAAAAGTATGATGATGTTGGGCCAGCCAGATAGCTCAGCGGACTAAAGTGTCTACTTAGGCAGAGCTCATTGGTGGGGTTCCATCCCTGATATGCTGTGCCAGCCCTGTCCCTGGAGTGCGCTGAGAGGGTGGTTGAGAGTGAATATGGTGGTGTGTGTCTGTAATCTCAGCATGTGGGAGGCTGAAAACAGGAGAATCACTATTTGTCCAATCTACATAGTGAGACCCTGTACTAAATACATTTTAAAAATGTACCATGAAGCTTAAAAACCAGTATTTTTCTAGATTTGGCCTTATCAGAACCATGGATAGTAATTATATATGTTTTTACTGATCAATTCGGGTAGGGTAGCACCAGTGTGCCCTCCAATATTTCTGAACATAGGTCCTTTCCGCTTAACTTCTCATTTTCATTAATAAACTTCAATTGTCTCTTATCAATGGTCTTTTTACATCCATTGGTGCCAAATGGTCTTTCAATATCCTCCACTTAAGTCTTCTTACTGTAGTGCCTTCACTTGCACCAAGTTATTTTGCATTCAGCTATTTTCCACTCCCAGGAAGTGACAGTGTCTCTTTAGGAATTGTCACATCTTTATTGTTGAAGTCAGATGAACACTTTGAAGTTACTGCACTTCACTGGCTTCAAGATATGGGTCTAGCTATCCCACCTTCCTGTGCCATGTTTACCTATGATGTGAAAATGAGAATAAGAATAGGATCAAGGGCACAAGTTTATTGTGTAAGGTAAGTAATATAATCTACACAATGCCCTTAGCTCAGTTCTTTGTTCTCCATCATTGTTGACCGTTTGTCATTATCTTCAAGTATAATTTTACTTCCTCTTAAGAGGACAGCTCTGAGCATTGCCTTCTCAAGGTCATAATTAGAATAGGCATGTGTGGGAGAGAAATCTAATCTTCTTGTATCATTAGGGGTCCATGGGAAGTGAGGAACATTCTAACATTACTTGGATATAGGGAGGGTGCTGTAGTTTAAATGTTACACATTCCTCAATGGTCACTGTAGAAAGCTGGTGCCACCTAGGGCTATGGAAATATTAGGAGGCGGGAGATACTCTCAAATTCTGGGCCACTGGGATGTCTCTTCCACATCTTCCTGCTCTCTTCCACATCCTAGACATGGGACATGAACTCACAATGTTCACTCTTAATTTCTCATTAAGATGTACAGTTGTCTTTTATCAATTATATTTTAATATCCCTTAATGTCAAATGGTCTTTCAACATCCTCCATTTAGGTCCCATTACTTTAATGGCTTTATTTGATTTTATTGATGTCCTTTTATCCTGCTGTGCACTCACCATCAAGGTGTACCTCCACTCCAAAGGACCAAAAGTACCATGACTGAAAGAATAAAACTATGAGTTGAGATAAGCTCTGCATTCAGAGAAAGAGAAGGCACTACTAAAGAACAAGTATCAATGATGTCAGAGAAGAAATAGGAAAATCCATGAAACAAATTATTAGAGGAGGGATGGATCCCAAAGAAGGGAAAGTCAGTGCTACTTATCACTGTAAAGAGGATCAGAAAACCAACTCATAATTCCTAGGTCAGTAAGAATTCAATCATCTTTTGTGACAAAATACCTGCCACACACTAAAAGTATGCCAAACACTGACTCCAAGCTGTGCTTTTTGTCTCAGTTACTTTTTTTCCTGGTCGCTTTGACAGAATATGTGACACACAAAATTAAGGAAGGAAAGGTTTACTTAGCTCACAGTTAGTGAAGGTTTCAGTCCATACTCGGCTTACTCTAAGGCAGAGTGGCACATGGAAGAGGACAGCTGCTCATGGCAGTGGAAAACAACAAAGCACAAAGGGAGGATCAGCAGTTGCTGCCTCTCTCCTTTCCTTATATTATAAGAACTCACACAACGTCCATTCTTTCCTCTTGCACAAGATGAGAGTATTTACAAAATGAGAACACTGGCTCCCTGCTGAGCCACTTAATTAAACTTCTAAACATCTCAAGTTGACACTTACGTTTTGTGATAAAATTCCTGCTATTCACTAAACAGCATGCCAGACCAACTCTTGCTTCCTAGGTCGGTAAGAATTTGATCATCTTTTGTGACAAAATCCCTGCTATGTACTAAACAGTATGCCAAACACTGGCTCACAGCTATGCCTTTAAACCAAGGAATAACAAAATTTCTTTAAATGTATCAAAAAGGAAAATTGTTTGAGTCCTGCTCTCTTCCACATCCTAGACATGGGACATGAACACACAATGTTCCCTCTTAATTTCTCATTAATATGTACAATTGTCTTTTATCAATTATACTTTAATATCCATTAATATCAAATGGTCTGCAAATTTAAGTTGCTAACCATCCAGAAGAGAAGCTTAATGACATTATTGCCCTACAACAAGGGCGTTTGAGCTTAACATCACAATCTTTCTGAATATAACTTTTATATCTGACAATGTCAGTTAGACTCCTCAGGATTTATCCTGGAACCATGTACAGCTTCTCAACTTGGAGGTCTGTGAAAAGTATATATATGTACTCTTCTAAGGGTCTGATTATGTGGACTGCATGACTTGCTCTTCTTACAAGAACTTCCGGATGAGTTATGGCAATTGCTTGACCAATTTGCTCCCTATGAAAGCCTGAGAGAATTTTTTCACTCTGACTCTCCATAGGCACACTATACATCATTGATCACTTTCCTCTGTAGCCCCATAATCTCCTTGATTAGAAAATTTGGGTTACCACTGAGTTACAGGATGTTACAGTACATGCTCTCTTATGTTCTGAGTCCTCACTGACCTTGGAGGGCTAAGGCCAAAATATTAGCTGTCCTTGTAGCCCATCTTTTTTGCTAATTTTTCAGTCTGAAAATGTAAGTTGTTAACAATCCAGAAAAGAAGCTTAATGATATTATTGCCCTATAACAAGGGCACTTGAGCTTAACATCACAATCTTTCTGAATATAAAATGCCTTAGACATAGCACAAAACAAGTATTTTCCAACAATCATTGATATCCTAAACTTTGAATCCCTACAGAATGTGAAAATAACAAGTACACATTTTTACACAGAAATTTAGGAATCTAACCATGTACAAAATTATAGCAGGACAATTCTATGGTATTTGTTTTTCTTCTCTCCTATTCTCTTTTATTACCTTTAAAAAAAAAAAAAAACACTGGCAAAAGATCTACAAACCACTGTACATGATTTCAGGGTAAATCCTGAGGGGTCTGACTGACACTGTCAGATATAAAAGTTATATTTTTTGTTATATAGGTCTTGCTTTATTTTGCTCTTAACCATCCAGCAGAAAAGTCTAACCATGAAGTATTGAAAATAAAGCTATATTAATATGCTGAGCTGTATAAGACTCAAGTCAACAACTTATTACATGGCTAGTTCCACTGATAACCCACTATTATTATGGACTATTGGGCAGTATTGGGTTCTTTTGATAAATTCATGCACCTACAATATTTGAATGGAAATGGAACACCCATATCTGACAAAACAAAACAAAAAAAGGGGGATATAAATGACCGCCCATTTGGCCGTGAAAAAAAAAATAGGATAGCTATACAGTGACCTTCTCTTAGTTCAATAAGAAAGATTTATACTCATAGCATTTAAACAAGGTATCTTGTCTGCATTTTGTACTCTGAGTAACTACTATGAAGACAACAATATGCAATGTAGTGATTATTGTAACTGTCCTACAAAAAAAGAAAGAAAGAAAGCAAGAAAGAATGAAATAACTTCCAAATTAGTTTCAGCACTCAAGGAAGGTTGAGAAGCAAGAACTAGAGAGTGAGTCACAAAGTGCAGCTCAGGCTAGAAAACTCAGCATCACAACTCACTTTACTGGAAATCTAAACGCTCTGGTTATTACCATATATAGTTGTGGGTCTAATACTTGCTTTTCAGATGATTCAGTTGCATGCTAGAGATTGAGGAACACATTGTAAGTGTAGATTCAGTAGGGTGTTGGGGGAATAAAAAAGGGTAGGGTATGGGCTTCCATACAGAAAATCTGTGATAAAAAAATGAAAATGGGATTCATCTTCTCTGTAGTTCAACAGTAGAGGGTTGGACTTTTCTTC
>PVKN010018724.1:0-16711 GCA_004027915.1 Capromys pilorides
GCATTAACTCTTCCTTTCCATAGATCAGCAGAATTCGGCAGTACAATTATCCAAACTACCTTACATCTATGCATAAATATCTCTCTTCCCCTTCATCCTTTTGTCCTTCTCCTCATTCCAGGTTTTTCTTCCCATTGAACAAATTCTTTCTCCTTCACAGTTTCTATTGTACCTTTCAGAGTTTAGTTACTCTTGGGTTCTCACACTAGTGAGACAATACAATGTTTGCACATGGGGGTTCTGATTTACTTCAGTTACTAATACAGTCTCTAGTTCCATCCATTTACCTACAAAAGCCTCAGATTTATCTGTTTTATGGCTGAGTAATACTCCATTGAGTAAGAATGCTACATGCTTTTTACCCAGTTGACAGACATTTGAGTTGTTCCCAAGACTTAGCTATCACAAATTGTGCGGCTATAAACATGGGTATACATATATCAATTGTTTTGGTCTGATTTTATTTATTTTAATGTACTTAGTACAGGATCTACAGGGTCTCATTACACAGATCAGACTTGTGGTGATCCTCCTGTTTTCAGCCTCCCAAGCACTGGGAGTACAGGCACACGCCACCACACCCAGTCTCAATTGCCATCTCAGTGCACCCCAGGGGCGGGGCCAACACTGCCCGTCATTGGGATTGAACCCTGGTCCTTGCATCTGTCTAGGCAGGTGCTTTAATCCACTGAGCTATCTGACCGGCCCTTTGTCTGATTTTTAAAAGACTGCATCATGTATGTGATTTATAGCAACCATCAGCTGCATGTCCGAAGGTCCCCACTCTCCCAGGACTGAACGGCTAGGTGCACCGCCACGCTTCGGAGAGCAGCCTCTTTCAGGTCGGGCGGGTGAGTTGGCCTTCAGGCTGAACTGAAACCCAGAAGCGGCTTGCCAGATGCCTGGGGTCGAGGTAAGGACGTCTACTCTGGCACTAAAGTCAAAGCTCCGGAAGCGCACCACGCGTACTACTCTCTGAGCTTCCCTAAGGAAGAGACCACGCTCTGTTATTTGTGTCTCCACAGTAGAGCAAGAGTTGCTGCACAGAAGCAGCGCTTGGAGAATGAGTACGGAGTGACTCCACTCAGACAGGGTGGGTAAATCGGGAGGAAGGGTGAGGAAGGAGCCGAAGAACTGTCAGAGCAAGGCTTGGGGGGCGGAAGGCCTGCTGGGGAGGCCTGCTGGGGACTGCTGCCCTCTAAAGCTGGCGAGGCTCCCCAGGAAGGGCAGCGGGCAGCCTTGCAGGGCAGGCCTGGGGACGCCTCCTCAGCTAGGATAAGGAAGCGGAGGGAGCCAGGACCGGATGCTGGATGCTTTCAAAGCGATGGGAAAGTGAGGTGCAGCTGTTGTGCATCTCGAGAGAGAACTTCCGGGGCCAGCGTTGTGTCCTGTGGTCCCCCAGCAGGCCTGAGCAGAGACTGAGGAAGATCTCCTCGGAGACAGAGAGAAGGAACCTGGGGTCCTTGGGAGAGGTGACCTTCTCCGCGGGTGGTGGAGACGAAGCTGACTTTAAGAGGGGGTGGAAGAAAGAGACACCGGACATGACCTAGGGCTCAAGACGGTGGAGGGAACCCGGGTAGCAGCTAACGGTAAGAGCACAGAGACGCCAGCTGTTCCGCTGCTCTGCACCGGCACTGATGAGCAGACCTAAGGGACAGCACGTTGAGCTGCAGGCCTCGGCTGGGTGCTGTCGTGCTCAGAGCAGACAGCTCTCTTCAGGGGCCCATCCAGAGCATGCCAGGGGGCTCCGTGCCATTGGCCACCTCTACCTACTGCATGTCAGTGATGTCCCCACCTGTAACTGTGACAATCCAAACTGCCCCCCTCCCGACATTGACAAATGTCACCTAGGTGAAAAATCACAGCACTAAATACTATAAGTGTGAATGGATAGGAGCAGCTTAGTTCCTCTCTCTCTCTCTCTCTCTCTCTCTCTCTCTCTCTCTCTCTCTCTGGCAGTACCAGGGATTGAACTCAGGACCTTGTGCTTGCCAGGTAAACACTTATTCTATCTCCCTGGCCCCTGTTAAATTTCTTTTTATGAGAGGAAGATTTCCCATCCCCCACTGGGTGAATGGTATCATTCCAGAAAGAGGAAAATTTTTGCCACAAAAGCTTCACCACAGAATCATGAGGGGAAAAATTAAATGGCTATGAAATCAAAACTAGGGAGCTCATGGTTGGCTCACTTGGGAGGAAATGGAGAATGTCGCTTCTTAAGGCCACTAGGTTTTGTGTCACAGCTCGGAGATGTCCTTCACCTCATGACGCTCAGGGAGCACGGATTTGAGGCTTAGGCTGTCATCTGGAAAACATCTCTTTAACAGGAAGCCCAGGCTCGTCTATCAGCCAGCAGAATCTTGTGTGGCAAAATTGCAAACATCCAGTCAGGAAGATATATTGGCCATGGAGGAGATGGTTTGTTTGTTGCCTGCCAAGCCCGCTGATAAAATATTGCCCCGTCTGTTTTCATGCACAAGGTTTACAGCGAGGTTTTCCAATGACCTCAGCAAGACGAGATCGAGTTCCAAGAGTGAGGTCTAAATCAAATGTCAATAATTCACATGGGCTTCATAAGCCCCAGAATGAAATTATGTTCGCTCTCTGGAAGAACTTAATTCATTTTGAAAGGTTCTCACAACCGAGCTCTTGATAAATATTTGACGGCAGCGTGAGGCAGCTATTTCTCCCGTGACCCACATTACTTCTGCCAGATGTCGCCAAATATTTAACTATCTTCTGGCTACACAGCAGGACAACTCACTCAGCTCGCTGGAAGAAAGCCTGTAACTACCGTTTTAGCAGTTTCACCCGCAAGGAACATGGCTTATAATACATGCGTGTTTGCTGGGATTATTTAAAAATACAAGTAACCGACAGCACCTGCTACATGCCTGGTCCTGGGAAGTTTCTGGTCCCTGCTTGCTTTTGCAGGATCTCAGCTAGGGGCCACTGTGTGTCCCCGCTTGGGGTCACAGGACACCTGTCCCCTCACCCCAAGCTCTCTGAGGGGACATCCAGAGTCTCAGGTAGGCAGAAGCAATGCACGCTGTGGCAGTCCTCTCACCTGGGACTAGAGGCTCACAGAGTATTTCTTGGGTCAGGCAAAACCAGGCTCAGTGCCATGTTCCCCATTTTTAGTGATATGGCTTTGCATGACCCCTTAATTTCTCTAGGCTTTGCTTTCTTCTGGTGTAAAATGGGACAGTAAATGTGAACCACAGTGGGTTGTGGTCAGGGTTGCGAATTGCTCAGACGATACATCCAGGAGACTCTGCAGACCTTGGGATGTACCTAGCACCCTGTGTGATCATGCGGGGAAGCACCATATTCCAACAGATGTGCAAAGCATCAGAAGAAAGGAGTCAGTGGATGCACTAGCCAGCTTTCCGGTGCTGTAACGAAATGCCTGAGAGAAACTACTTAAAAGGAAAGGTTCACTTTGGCTCATGGCTTTAGAGGCCTTAGCCCATGATCCCATGGGCTGGTGGTGGCACAGTGTCTTATAGCTTGTGTCCAGACACTCCCCCAAAGCCTCACGCAGCCACAGGGGAGACTTTTTCAGAGGTGGCTGAATCTAGACTATGTGATTGATTAATGGTGTACAGCTAATACCATGCGTACTAGGAGTAAGGATGGGTGACTGCTACACAATCCACAGATTAAGGTCTAGCCCCACCTTCATCTCAGTAGTCTGGATACAATATAGGAGAAAGGAAGAGGCTTGCTTTTCCTTTGTGTGCTTTGCCACCTTCTGCCTGCCATGAGCTGCTTCTCCTGTGCCAGGCTACCCTGCTTCGGAGCCAGTTAACTACAGACTGAAACCTCTACACACTGTGAGCCAGATAAACCTTTCTTCCCTTTAACGCTGGGTGTCAGTTATTTTGTCTCAGCAATGAAAGGAAAGTACCTAAGGGGGCGGGAGAGCATGGTGGAGGCGGACTGCTCACCCTACGGAAACCAAGGAGTGAAGGAGAGAGGTGGGTCAGAGGAGTCTCAAGATCCCCTGCAGGGCACGGCCTGGTGGCCTCATTTCCTCCCACGAGGCCCCGTCTTCTGAGGGTCACACTGCCTCCCAATAGTGTCACAGCAAGAGCCCAAGCCTTCAACACGAGGGCACATTCGAGAGCCAGGGGCGGTGACACGCACTTTTCATCCCAGAACTCTGAGATGCTGAGGCAAGAAGCTTACAAGTTCAAGCCCAGCCTGGGCAAATCAATGAATGAGTGAGACCCTATCTTAAAGAAACAGTAAAGGCTTTCAGAGGCAGCTCCGTGCAAAGGCCCTGGGTTCAACCTCTAGTGTAGCAAAGGAAAACCCAAAGCGTCCGAGGAAGGAAGAGTCCTAGGGTCCAGCCCGGCGCTTCTCCTCCTTCCGGGATGGCTGTTGGACCCACACCTTGGTGTCCGAGCGTCTCCGTGAGGGCGGAGAGAGGAAAAGCTCCTTCTCGTGTCCCGTGAACAGCACGGATGCGGAAGGAGACTTAGCTCTTGAGACAGTGCTTCCTGATGGCTTTGGTGGGTGTGCCCATCGGCACAGCCTTGGGTCCCCGCTTTTGCCCCCAAGGGCCCCTCCCTGTCGTCTCCTCCTGTCAACCTGGAGGGGAGCCTCAGAAGCCGGCTCCTTACGCTCTGGCCCGCTTGCCTTTCCTGCGCTCCGGGCTCTCTGCACACCGGGACAGCTGTCCTACTCGCTGTTGGAGCTCAGGCTGTGCACCTCAGGAGGACAGGCAGCAGCAAGGGCCAGGGACAGAGGGCAGGGAGGCCGCAGAGCTCGCCTGCGCCACCGCACCGACGGCTAATGATGTCTGGGCAGCCTAGAGGGCGGCTTCGAATGCAGGCAGAGCCAGCAACGGAGGTCAAACAAATGCGTTTCCTGTTCCTGGCCCTGCAGCCGGCCCAGGCTCGCTGGTCGCCTGAACTCTGGGGTTGGACTTGCATGGAGCAAAGAGAAAGGAGGGCACTGGTTGCAATGGGGTTACTGAGGGAGCTCACAGGGGCAGGGCAGAGCAGGAGGCTGCACTGTTCATCCAGTAGCTGCCCTGGGTCCTCGCCCCAGGACTGCTGCCCAAATCGTTTGTACACAATACGTAAATACAACATCATTAAAAATAAATAGGGCCAGGGAGATAGCTCAGCGGTTTAAGCACCTGCAGGGCAAGTGCAAGGTCCTAAGTTTGAACCCTGATATGGCAAAAATAAATATATAAATTATAAATAAATAAAACAATTAAAAAGAATGCACTAGCATAAATGTTTCGAAAGACTTAGTGAGCACCACCGCTGTTGCCTGAGTGAAAGGAGACTCAGGAGACTCCGCCCCCTCTGGCTCTCCGCTCCTCTCTCTCCTCTTCTTGTCCCGGAACCAACTGCTCCTGACTTCTTCCCAAACTGTCATTGGCCAGGGCCCTCAGGCGACTTGAAATTGTCAAAGCTGGAGGTTTGGCTTATTACAGCACTGGTGGTGTCAAAGCACGAGTCTGAATGAAAGTTTTCACCCCTGCACTACTTTTGTCTGTTTAAAAAAAGGATTAAATTTTGTATTTGCATCTATTTCCAGTGCCTGTTGACTGCATGAACCTCTGTGAGTGGGTTTATGTGTGCAACACATCTTAGTTATTTTTCTAACCCCTTCCCCTCCTTTAACGCTTTCTCCACCCATCTCTCTATCCCCTTCCCATTTGCAGAAGATCTCTCCCTGTTTCCTTTACCCATGCTTTCTTTTCCTCTTTAATTTATTTATACTTTGAGTTTCTCATAACTGAGAAACCACGCAGTACTAAAGTTCTGTGTGTCCGATTTATTTTCCTTGACATTACAGTCTTAAGACGCATTCATTTTCCTACAAATGACTTGTTCATTGTCAATGGATGAGCTCGTTTACATACTTTGGTTCTAGTTCTTAGTAGGATTGGTTTGGAAAAGATGAAAGCTATCTCATCAGTGCTGTGCCTAATCCTAATCCTTATCTCCAATTAGGGGAAACAGGAGGAGCTTCCTCTATAATGGGCCTTCAAAGACCCCAGAGACAGCGAGGGGCTGGCTCTGGAGAGCAGGAGAGAAGAGGAGGTGTAGGGAGGGAACACGTGCCAGGCCCATGCGGGGCGGCTGCATCCACTGCGGCTGGCCCCTGCCGTGGGGAATGAAGATGGGGCAGATAAGGCAGCACAGTTCAGGGAATGTCCTTGAAAGAGCCACATTCTACAAGTCAAGAAAAACAAGCAGATGACCACTGGTTCTGTGCAAAGCCATGGAAAGGAACAAGCAGGGGCTGGAAGGGTGGAACTTGGAAGACAGTGAGATCCTGAGGGTAAGCTGAAGGGGGACAAGTCCAGCCCGCAGAACTCCCACGGGGGCGTCTGCCGACCAGTAGCTTTGTGTGCACGGAATCTCGGGTACAGGGGAGAATTCATGTCTGTTCTTGGGGCAGTCATTCATTTCTTGGCAAGCACCTGCTTCTTTTAAAAACAGTAATCAATCCTTCCATGCAATGTATTCTTTCAGTCCTTTTGGCTTTGCATTCACCACCTCATTTAAAAACTGCAAACAGAGAGGCAGAAGCAGGCGGGAAGCCCTGCCTGGAAGGGGGTTGGTCCGCCTCTTGCATTTATTTTCTGGGTGAACGGGGCTGTTAGTCCTGCAAACGGAAGCACACAAGAAATTACAGTAGCGCTTTGGTTCAGGAACTCATTTCTCTGCACAGCTCCGGCTGCAGACTGAGCTGGGCAAGAGCCGAGTGACATTTCCTCGTAAGGTCAACACCGCACTGTACTGTTGAATGGGATTCGGCTCCTGTCCAATTCCATTCATGGCCAGAATCGTGGAAAGAATTAAACTCATAAACCAAGGCACCACAGTACTAGTAAAAGCTAAGCTGCCAAAGGCTATTAGCCAGATAGGTTTGCCTTTTTAAAAAGAAGCTCCTATTAATCCATAGAAAACTCCATGTAGCTTGAAAATTGAATTTTGTTTTGTTGTGGAGCCGGAGATTTTTGTTAATAATGGGAAACATTTTGTTCATAAGTAGAGAAACAAAGTCTTAAGCTCATTTCAGGTAGATTTCAGAAAGAAAGAGATGTGCATTTCTCATAAAAATCATACTCGCATTAACATTTATCAAGAATGCCTTTTTTCCTCCTCCAGTTGAGTGTGGCAAAATTTCCTTTCAGGAAACCTTTACCGTATTTAAGAATGACTTTACTGGATTTTAATTAAAAGCTATAATTGCACATAGCTCATCCTGAGTAAAAATTTCCTGCATGGATATGCTGACACATGATATTTCATTTATGTCAAAAATCCTTATCTCTTCTCTACTGGAGGGGATAATGTTATCAGTATGCAAAACAGCACAGAAGCCGCTCTTGTGTTATGCTTCCTATTAGCATTTTTATTACACACTATCACAGGGAGTCTGTTAAATATTTTGGATATTAAATCTCATCTTCTTGATGGTCGCATGACACAAGGATGACCACCCGGTGATGCATAAGGAAACAGAGGAGCGGAAGATATGCAATGAGCACGCTCATGGGAAAGTCACATTCTGGCATCTCCACCCTGGAGGTCAGCACTGGTGGACAATGGTGATGGGAAGGAAGCCAGCACCAGTGAGGACTTGGAAAGCAAGTTCTGTTCTGATGCGGGCAGTTGATGGGGCTCCTTGCCGAGGCACAGGTGGGAGATGTTGAGATACAAACACCTGGATGCAGGTATGAACAGGGCAGGTAGGTGCAGGAGGGGCAGGTGAGGAGCGGAGGGAGGGAGGGAGGGAGTGGGCAGAACCAGAGGCCCTCATGCAGCCTTCTGGATGGCCAGGTGGCGTTCTGCACCCTTGGCGCCCAGGTCTGAAGACCTGCCTTGTGGCTCTGGCTCTCTTTGTAACCTCAGGCAAGTTACTTGATTCCTCCATGCTTCGGTTTCCCCATTTGTGAAATAGGGGGTTTTACTATGTGTGTAAAGGCACGGAAAGAAATGTAGTGAGTGTCAACAATGCTAAAGAAAGAGGAGCTGGTTTGACTGGAGGCGCAGGTGGGTGGAACAAAGTGAAGGTGGTGCGACACTGATGCCAAGATGGGAGGGTGCAGGCCCCAGCATCTGCAGAGGGCATGCATGTGGCAGCGAGCTGAGGGCCCTGCTGTGATCAGAATGGGGGCTGAGAAACACGCAGGTGGGCGCCTGTGAACACACACACAGGCACACATGTCTGAGGAAGCGGAACATGGGTGCAGCCATGACAGAGAAAGGAAGATTGCAGCTGCAAGAAGTTTTCCAAGAAGGCTGAGAGCCTCGGTTGAGATCCGCAGAGACGCCTCTGTTGGGTCGCACATCTCCAGGGTGGGGCAGCCCCCTGGGGAAGCCGGTGTGAGTGCGAGGGAGCTCCAGGCCCCTCTGGCACACAGAACTTTGGGGGCGGGCCCTGGAAATTGCTCATAACAGCCCCCACAGCTGGTGCTGCTGCAAGTAGAGGGGAACCAGGACAGGGCCCAAACACATGCCCATGCTGAGGCTGATGCAGAGACAGCAGGGCGAGGCAAGTGGTGGGTCAGGGTGGGGGCCAGAAGGTCTACACTGGGGATATTTGGGGAGTCAGGTAGACAAGAAGAAGACAGGATGGTGGGAAGCAGCCGGATGTCCACGAGGAGCTGGGGGAGACACCCGCACATGGCCAGGCAGATAATGGAGGTACAGAAGAGACGGCCATGTTCTCAGGTGAGACGATGGAGAAGGACCAGGGGAAGAATGCTGCATGTGTTCAGGAAAGGTAGCTCCAGGGGCGGCGCGCAGCGAGGGGAAGGGGCTGGACTCCTGGGCACAGGTGACACCCACTGTAGCAGAGGCCGCAGATGGGACCTGGGCATGGGCAGCCAGAGGATGCAACAGACTTGGAGTCAGGACTCTGGAAGAAGTCGCTAGTCAAGAGTGGCATTTCTGACGTTGGCAGCACTGGGGCTGGACCACAGGGGCCAAGGGGAAATGAGCAAGAAGAAGCATAGGCCCTGGGTGCAGACAGTCAAAGAGGCTGACTAGGGGGTGGAGGAGCAAAGGCCCGGCCACTGCCCTCGGAGCCAGGGGGCCAGCATCTGGACGACGTAGACAGTTGCCCCAGAGCAGGTGGGTGGGCTGCGCAGGAGGAGGGCGGGCAGCTGCCCACTGGCCAGGATGGACGTCACTGGGACGGAGCATCCAAAGACCTCGGCCCTGCGAGCTGTAGCTGGTTGTCCATGAGCGCAGGGGAAGCATGGGTGGACGACGGGGACTCCTCTCGCAGGCCTCCCTGTGAGGCCTGCGGCACTGGGCCAGAGGAGCCGGTGAGGCACAAACCTTCACCAGGGGGAGACTGCAGAGCACGCCGCGGCAGCTCAGCGATCTCACAAAACCCCGTCCCAGTGCAATCTTTCAACAGAATGGAATTTTATTCAGGCTGAAAACAGGAATCTGCACCATTTTCAGGAAAATGAATGAGTGGGACGACCACAGTGTGACATCAAATATGTCAGACACAGAAAATTACGTATCATGTGGCTTCTCTTACAGGAGAACCACCAAAATATGAATAAGTCAAGAAGCAAAATAGACTTCTGGAGATGGGGAAGGGATCAGGCGAGCGGTAAGGAAGAAAATGAGGGGTAATCAAAAGTGGTCAAGATATGATTATATATTTATACTCTATGAGTTTCCCAAAGTGAATATAAATATGTGTTGTAAACATATGCCAATAAAAAAGACCATAACAATAAGTCAATGCAGAAAATTCAGACTATACTGAAGTAATAGAATTTTAGGGTTTTTTTTCTTGTATTTTAGGGAAGGGTCTAGAGGGTGTCCAGGGTCTCACTACTAGATCAGACTCATAGTGACCCGTCTGTTGACAGCCTCCTGAGAGCTGGGATTACAGGCGCCTTGTGCCACCATGCCCAGTCTCTGAAATAATAGAATCTTAAATGAAGACAGGGCTAGTATCCTTGTAGCGCTAAGTGATCCTGGGGCTCTGTTGGGGACAGGACTTGCAAGCTTGTGAGGTCTCAAGGATGGGGCCTGGATCAAATGGAGTCGGTGCCCTTATGAAAGAGCAAGAGACACATCCCTTTCTGTCTCTGGCCTTCTCTGTGTCTCTACTCTTCCTCATCTCTTTCCCACCTCTGCTCTGCCATGTGAGGACAGGGTGAGAAAACAGGGGTCTGAAATACAGGACCGGAGTCCTCAGCGGACCCCCGCTCTGCAGAGCAGTGAGGCCTATAACTGACACCATCCATGGTATCTTGCTCAGGCTGCCCACCACCTGGGCTAAGCCAGGTGGGCTCCAACAGCGTTATGTTTAGTGTCTTCAAGCCCAAGGTGAGGAAAAAAGCCTGTCTTCCCATACATATTTTCACATTATTTTTAAAGGCACTGAAAAAGTGTAAGTTTGTTGCTAACGTCAGCATAGTAAAATTATAATTAATTCTTGTTTGATATAAATAAGAAATTTAAAATAGAAATGCTGTAACACTTCCATACCTCTATTTTGCATTTGTTTCCCTATATGTTTCAGCACTTTAATGTTTGGGGATAGATGCTGATCATCAGCAGTGTACAACACGATGTTTAGGGATGCACACACTTTTTCCTTTTCCTTGGGGTCCAAGCTCACTTGGAAGCTTGCTGCGCAGAAAAGAAGAGTAAAGGTAGATTTTCAAGGTTTCTTTATGGCTTGCCTCTTTGGCTTTGTTCCCTTTATTGCTTAAGCAAAGCATGCTCATTAAGCCCTGTGATCTCCTTGAACAGAAAATTTGGGACACCACTGAGTTATAGGATGCTACAGCACAGGTTCTCTTCTGTTCAGAGTCCTAACTGACCTGGAAGGGCTAGGACCAAAATATTGGCTATCCTTGTAGCCCTTCTTTTTCTCTAATTTTTTGGTCTGCAAACTTAAGTTCTTAATGTGCCTAAGGAGAGTTACCTAGAGAGAAAACATTTTCTCAAGCTTCCAAGGGGGCAAACTGGTCAAGCAATGGCCATGGCCCATCCAGAGGGCTGACACTGACAACAGCTCTACAAAGCACTGTACATGGTTTCAAGGTAAATCATGAGGGGATGTGACTGACCTTGGGAGATACAAAAGTTACATGTTTTGTTATACAGGTCTTGCTTTAACTTGTCCTTAATCATGCAGCAGAAAAGTTTAACCACGAGGCATAAAAAGTAAAGCTAGATAAGTATACTGAGCTGTAAAATGCTGAAATCAACAGCTTCCAACATTGCCAATTCTGCTGATAACCCATTGTGATTATGGAATATTGGACTATGGATACGGCTACTTTCTCTTAGTTCAATGAGAATAAATATTTGTACTCATAGTACTTAGAAAAGTTATCATGTCTGTATCCTGTACTCTGAACAATTATGATGAAGACAATAATATGCATTGCAATAATTATTGTGGCTGTCCTACTGACGTGTTTTGAAATAGTCTCATTGTTATTTGATATTAAAACTAATTAAAAAATGAAAAAAATAACACTCTGCAAGCTAGGAACTGAAGAGTAGTGCAAATGGAATACTGGTCTCTCCTTTCCTCTGGGAAACATGCGGGACCCACAGTGAGGCAGGCAATGGCCTACAAACTGGGGGCGGGAACACAAGCCCCCCTGCTGCTCCCTGGGATGGCCCTAAGGCTCTCCCTCCTTCCTTGGGAGAGGGGAGCAGAGAAAGTGGGGCTCAGCCTCTTCTCTCTTTGGAACCCACCTGCCATTTGGAGGCTGTGTCCTGGGGAGTTCTGCTCCATTCTGTGCAGAGCAGGGGACAACGGCACAGTCACCCCAGGGGCACTGACCACTGCTGACAATGCAGGTCACCTTGGTGCCACACACGGAAGCAGAAAATGACAGAAGACCTCAAGTTCCCTCATTGATGGAAGACACCAGACTTTGCCCAAATCACCTTTTCAACAAAATTCCCATCTGGCTAACTTCATTTTTGGCCAGATTATTTTAAATCTAAAGATGAAAATGTACCCTTATTTATCTAGTCTTCTATAAATAAATAACTCCCACCTTCCACTTTATTACCTGCCTATCACAGCCACTGGCTGCCTTGGCTTCTCCCATTCACCAGCAGGAATTCTGAGAAGAGCCCCTGCAGTCCCAGCAAGACTCTGGATTTCTCCTTTTTCTCTGGTACAACCTTGGACACTGAGCTCTGTGTTGCACCCAGAAGCAGCTCTAGGGGCCCAGGGGTGACCTGTGGGTGGGTGGAGCAGAGGCTCCTGTGTGCAATTTGTTGGCTGACACGTGTGTACCTGGGCATGCTCCTGGCTGGGCACGGCACTCAGACCCGTCGCTGCCATGTACGTGCTGCCAATGGTCTTGATCTTTTCAACGCCACTGAATTTTGGTTTCGACAGCAGCTGCAAAGCAGAGATAGTCCTTCAGTAACATAGCTGGGTACAGCCGGAAGCTGAGCACTCCACGGTTACTCGCAAATTCTAGGAAATTTACAGAAACTCATAGAAAGTACACATGAGTTGTGTGCACCTCTGTTAGCCCTTTCTGACCTTGGGCTTGAGGGAGAGACTTTACCAGTTCTGTGAAGAGCATGTCTTCGAAGGAAACAGAATACACTGATTTACTTCTGGTGCACATCAATTACCTTTGAAGCTGCTAATGAAGGAATCAGTACAAGTGCTGTTGGTCTCTAATAAATTTCTTTTTTTTCCCTGTGGCTGGCTCAGCCCTCCTGGGGGTGGGGTTGGCGCAGCATGTGGTGCCAGGGATCGAACCAGCGTTTTTGCATACTTGTCTGAGTTTGCCCAAGCAGGCACGTTAGGCCACTGAGCTATCTCACCGACCCTCAAATAAATTTCTCAATGGAGCTTGAACAGTGTTCATACAAACACATGCCTCTATGAGTGACGTCTTCTCTACTGAGTTGCAGTGGTTTGTGACCAAACATCAGTGTCGAGGATTTTTGGTTTTCCCTCCGAATACTGGAGAGGGGAAGAATAAAGACCTAGAAAGGAAAGCCTTCCAGCTGGCACAATGTTGCAAGCCTGTAAGCCCAGCAGTGTGGGAGACTGAGGCAGCAGGATCTCATTTTTAAAACAAGCTGGGGCAATTTAGCAAAATGATGTCTCAAAAAAAAAAAATTAAAACAAGAGCTGGGGAATGTAGCTTATTGTGAAGCCCCAGGGTTCAGTTCTCATTACCACAAAAAAGAAAAAAGAAGGAAAGAGGGTAGGAAGAGAGAAGGAAAGAGAAAGAGAATGCAAAGAAAAGAAAAGAAAAGAAAAGAAAAGAAAGAAAGAAAGAAAGAAAGAAAGAAAGAAAGAAAGAAAGAAAAAAGAAAGACAAAGAAAGATAGATCTTTCTTCTTTAATGTTAACAAACACTTCTGGTTCAAGTAGCAGACCCCAGCCTCATTTGACTCCTCCTTGATCCACTGCTTTAGGCCCTAGGGTGGAGGCAGAAAAGTTAAAACGTGGAACAGAATCTCTAGGGAAGCAGATAGGCAGATGGAAGATCTGGAGAGCTCCGGGTCCACTCAAAAAGGTCGGGCTCAATGAATAGCACTACCCAAGGCCCAAAGCATTTTCTTGCCTTTTTCTTAGTGATGCTATTTTCAGACAAGATCCTCTCTTGATGATGTGTCAAAGAACTGAAGCTGCCTGTGTGTCACATATCCATATGCCCACTGTCACTCACCCATGGGTTCTATTTTATGGGTCCTGCTTATTTGATGGAGGTGAAGCTGAAGCTGACGTGCCAGTGTTTTTCACTCTGCACCTGGTATCACAGTGGCAGTCACTGGTTTTCATGACACCCTCATGAATATCTAGGGTCAACCTCATAGGATGGGGCAGAAGAAGACACACAGGACCCTCACCACATATGGGAACCTCATTGGTCTGAAACCTTCATGTTACAAAATCTCACCACTGTATATCAAAACTCCATGAACTCTCATAAACACAAGGTCAAAGAGGTCATGTTTTCTCTGTTGTGGCAATGACAACAGTCATGTAGCGGCACTATCCATGTATCCAGAGGAGGGTTTGCTCTCACCAGAAGATAGAACACATAATTTTCTATATCAACCAAACACTGAAGGCTGAAATAGGATACATACTTCAAATTCTAAAATCCATGCTTTGTCCTTTCTAAAAGCTGATATATTATCCACCATACATATTCCTTTGTCAGTCATAACGTATGCCATTTGTATTTTGCTTAAGCTGAGGTTTGATAAAGATCTTGACTATGCCAAGACATACTAATAATCTACCACAGCAGACAGATTCATTATATTTTAATAAGTAAAGGGTTGGGTAAATATTTTCCTTTCTAGAACATCTGAATATAGTTTTTGGTAGCTGTTATGTGCTTAGTCCCAGGCTCCCCTCAAGTTAGCCTGAGACCTAAATATAGCACGTGGATTGAGTTCAAACTACAAGAAGATAAACCAAAAGATTTACCACTGCAGATCTAATTTCCAATGCACCCAGCAGGTCTTTCCTTCTCCTGAGGTAACTCTCGCACTTACGTCATCAAAATCAGCGATGATCTCGTTCAGGAGCCGGAGGCACTCCAAGCCCTCCTTATTCACGTCTGATTCTGTATAGAATTCCTTGAAATCCGGAATGGAGGCAAACATGACACAGACGCAGTCGTATGACTGGTGGTACAGATCCTAGGAAGGAGAGAAGGGCCGGCTGAACCCCAGGAAGGCTTCTAGATGAAATCCCAAATGCACAGGCGTGTTTATTCTTAGATTTATAAGGAGATCACCCAAGTGCTCCATCCCTGCACCCTGACTTTAGCTTCTCTGTCCCTTCCCTCATGCCACCACTGACTACAGAAGATACTTCTAACAACCAGATGTCACTGTCCAGTAACAGGCAGTGCCCTTATGCTAAGCCTCTGTTATTTGTGTCTTAGACAACTACAAGCAATCGCACATAGAATCAGGCTTCGGAAAACTGTCCTTCAAGTGACTGAAGGGCAACAACATTTCGCAAATGACTGTATCTCAATAAAATAACTTGTTATTGCTATGCAACTGGGATGAGCAGAACAACAGGTGTGACTGTGGATGCATTGCATCTTGGGAAATGCCCTTTCCACCAGGCATCATTTTTTGCTTAATAGTTTTTTATTTTATTAATTTTAACGAGAAAGAAATAACAATGAGATAGTTTCAAAACAGGTTAGTAGGACAGTTACAATAATTAATACATTGCATATTGTTGTCTTCATAGTAATTGTTCAGAGTACAAGATGTAAGATGATATCTTTTCTAAATACTATTGGTACAAATATTTCTTCTCATTGAGCTAAGAGAAAGTAGCTGTGTATATAGTCTAATTGTCCATAATAGTAGTGGGTTATCAGCAGAACTGGCGATGTCGGAAGCTGTTGACTTGAGACTTTTATAGCCCAGCATGTTAATATGGCCTTACTTTTTATACTTTAAGGTTAAACTTTTGTATCTGACAAAATCAGTCAGATCCCCGAGGATTTACCCTGAAACCATATACAGCAGTTTGTAGAACTGTTGTCAGTGTCAGCCACCTGGATGAGTCACGGCCATCACTCGACCAATTTGCTCCCTGTGAAAAGCTGAGAGAATGTTTCCTCTCTATGTGACTCTCCCTAGGCACACTATACATTATTAATCCCTTTCCTCTGTGGTCCCATAATTCCTTGAACAGAAAATTTGGGATGCCACTGAGTTAAAAGATGTTACAGTACAGGCTCTCTTATGTCCTGAGTCCTCCCTGAACTTGAAGGGTGAACTAACTATATATGCTGATATATGTGAACTAAGCCACCACAGTCAGGATAGCCATGGGTAACACTGAAACCATACTTGGAATACCTATCACCCTGGCCTTCCAAACACATACTGCCTCCAATATCATATCAATCACTATTGTACTCTCTCTCTCTCAAGTAAATATTTTTTAAAGGGTAATATAAGAGAATAAGAGACAAGAACATATTGTCATAGAAATGTCCTGTTACAGTTCTGGATATAGTTAGATCTCCAAATCTCTGTGCAAAAGTGAGTAACTATTCTGTTCACATTCTATAGGGATCCATAACAGTATCAACTATTAGCGGAAAATATCAGTTCCATGCCATGTCCAAGGCATTTCATTTTCATAAAGACGGTGATGGGAAGCTCAAGTGCCCATGCCATAAGGAAACAATATCATTAAGCCTCTTTTCTGGAGGGCTAACAACCCAAGTCTGTAGAACAGAAAATTAGAGAAAGTGAATGGTCTCTTCCTTTTCCTGATGTCCTCTTTAATCCCCTTTTGGAGAGTGATGTAATTTTTGTTGCTAACATTGTTCACTTTTTTTTCGTTGTTGTTAGTTTAACTCTTTAGTATTTATTTATTTTCTTTTTCTGGTCTTTTATTTGTTTATTACTTTTAATAAGAAATAACAATATGATAGTTTCAAAACATGTTAGTAGTACATTCACCATAACTGAAACATTGCATATTGTTGTCCTCATAGTAGTTATACAGAGCACAGGGTATAGATGTGATAAATTTTCTAATCAATATTGGTAAGGAAAGAAAAAATGTCTTCTCTTTGAACTACGAGAAAGTAGTTGTATACATATTTCAATTTTCCATAATTGCAGTGGGTTACTGGTGAAACTGGCAATGTTGGAGGCTATTGATTCAAGCCTCTTATAGCTCATCATACTAATCTAGCTCTGTG
>PVKN010018725.1:0-16712 GCA_004027915.1 Capromys pilorides
CATGAACACTTTTAAACACATGTAACCTTTGGAACATATAAAAAGACACACACACACACACACACACACACACACAGAATAGAGTTCTGACATGTCCCCTTATGGTATTTATAGTGGAGTCAACACTTGGATGTTGCCTTATAAAAAAAGAGGGATAAAGTTATTTCTATATTTTAGCCCAAAGCACCTCCCCACCTCTGACCAAATAGGAAACACTATTTAGAGCATGCAAGAGACTGAGTTTCACTTCTTGGTCATTGTAGATGGGTACTTGGATAGGTATGCCAGTGGTAGAACTGCTGCCAATTACTGGTTTAAACTCTTCCGTGCCTGGGAAGGAGCTTTCCAGAAAAAATGATGAGTTTTCCCTTGAATCTGTTACTTAAGTAGTCTCTGGCTAAGACTAGACCATTGGCCAAAGCCTCATAAATTTCCAGACCCCACTTTTGGAGTTGTGCCCAGCAGTGTCTTTAAAATTCTGAATTAACTAATTGCTTTTGAGCAGAGGGAGGATGGATGTTCAGGGGCTGTGTTTGTATTAGGCATTCTGGAAGCTCTGTTTTTTTCTGGTCCTTTCAGGGGTGTCCTCAAACTCAGAATCCTTCCTACTACAAAACTGCACCAGTTGAATGCATTCTTACTACTATACCAAACTCTCACAATTTTTCCTGGTCAGTCTTCCCTACACAAATTCTCCCAGATCAGCGTTGAGACTTCCATGAGCTGGAGTATGGAGGTCTCTCTCCCAATCTTGTAAATTTCATTTTACAATGTCATAGTCACCTTTTCCCAATAGCCACACTATTAGAGCCGGTATTCACATTCTTCCTATAGCAAGGCAGCAACTACATCTTGGAGTTAAAAAAAATGTGTGAATTTTCTGTCCAAACTCAGAGGGAGTTACTTCAGATGGTTTGCCATCTCATTTCTGCTCAAATATTCCTCCCAATTACATTAATGGTTAAATTTATATTTCACTCATGGGAATTTTTATTTCCCACACAAGACAGTGGTTTACATTTCCTTTTAAAGAAAACAGTTTAAGGTAAGGAGTGAATCTGTTCCAAGATAAATATTAAATAACAATATTTTACATATGTGGTAAATATGTTGAAAATGACAAAGAATTTCTGATAGTTAATGAACACATCTCAATTAAGGAACAGTCAATTCAATCTTAGACCTGTTCCAGCCCTAACCTGTTATGACATTTACTGGGAACTCAGACACAATGTTTGAGAAATCAGTGGTAGTAATTATTAAAAAAGTAGCATACCACTCTATTCCTGAAATTTACAGTGTACATTTTTTATTGTCTTAACAACAAAGCATAATGGTCAATATCTGGTGTGAACAGGCCAGGAAGAAAAGATGTTTTGCATTGCCAGGGACAGTTTCTCCCACCAAGTATTGTTTTATATGCCATATGTATTTTTACTTTCTGCTGTATGGTCACTAACAGATTAAATATCATTATTACAGAACAGAATATACTTTTATGATATTAAATATAATTACATAAGAATGTAACATTGCATGAAAAAAGATTTTGTTGCTACAAGGAGGTTTCCAAACGAAAACAATCACCAACAGTAATGATTCTTTTAAATTTGAATTGTCAGGACCAGGGACATAGCTCAGTAGAATAAGTGCTTACTGGGCAAGTGCAAGGTCCTGAGTTTAATCCCTGGTACCACAATAAATAAATAAATAAATAAATAAATAAATAAATAAATAATTGACTTTTCAACATGGTGGGTCAGTCTATCCCTGTAACTGTCATATTATGATGATTCTGTGACAATAAAAATATCAAGCAAATTACTGAGTCTTCCACTTAGTATGTGTATAATAAAATGTATTAATAACAAATGGTTGTAATATCATAAAATATTTATAATCCAGTAACACACTTGTTTGATTATGGTTGTTTTTTAATAAACTAACTTGTTTATTTTAGGTAAGACATGTCATTTATTGGCTTTTAAAAGCCAACACCTGCATTGTACTGTACGTGAATTTCATTTCATAATTTTCAATGCAGCCTTTAGAATGCATATGTTTTGATATATGTGTTGCCAAAGCAAGCACACATGTGCGTGTTTGGGGACAAAGTAAACTATATCTTTGATGACGCTGCTGAGTCCCGCAGTTCTGAACACAAATTCTGGTTGTCCCACGTTTTTCTTGTGCTCTCCTAAGCAGAGCGTGACCTCAGCCCTTTGGCCTGTCTTCGCACAGGACTCACTCAGTGCGCTTGCTGCGTAGCAGATCTTTAAGGTACCTAGCAGAGAAAGTGGCACACATTAAATGCTCAAAACACATCATCCTTTCTTCAAAATTGTAATTTTGGGAGAACTGCTCATCCTGAGCTACATATCTGAGACAAAGCTACTAAGCTGTTAGATCAGAGGATCTTGGGAGAAGCTATGGGTGTCACTCAAGCAGATTGTTCAAAAACGTAATGGATCTTTAAATGCATGTTTCCTGAATCTCACTGAAGTATTGCTGGCTCTTTCCTCTTTATGTGTTCATGCTAATGCTGCTGTCATATAATTTTTATTTTTAAAACTATGGCCCTCAAAATGCTTTTTAGGGCCTTGAAGGAATTTTAAATTAATTATTATGGGAAAAATGAGAAATAGTGAGTATACAACTCAAAAATGCATTGTATTTTTAAAGCTTTCTGTGATTTGTTTTTGCCTAACTGCAATAGTAACATAATAGAAGGATTGCTAAAAGGTATCAACTGCCTGCCACTTAGGTCACACAAGCTTATGAATAACAATACAGATAATGATATCAAGATAAAATGGGAAAGGATATGTAGTTCCCTATTCTGTGCTGCTCAGAGCATTTAGTTTATTCAAGTGCTTCTGTGGAGCTCAGAGTGCTTTATGGATTCCAAACAAGCTTGTATTACTAACAGTGTCAAGTCTTTGCTAATACAGTTATTCATATCACATGGTCACCTAAAACATTTAAGAATGAATATTGGTGTTGCGACAGCTGCCCACATTGCATTTTTGCTGACTGAGGACCCATAGCTCTTAGGGAAGATCATAGGTCATTTCCTCTAGACTTCTCTTTTCTCTACCTCTGAGTTTCCACAGCTTCCTTATCCTTAGAAGAAAACATAAAAACATAAAATCTAGGATTAGTGTCTTGTTCTAAATCTCTGGGACAAAATTCCTGACACATGTATTTTAAAAGAAAGATTTAGTTTGGCTCACAGTTCTAGAATTTTCAGTCCATGCTTAGCAGACTCTAAAGTGGTAATAGCATGATGAGAAACCCTGTCAGGGAGCCAAGCATCCCATACCGTGGCAACAGAAAAGCAGAAAGAAAAGGAAGGAGTTTTGGACATAGAAAGAAGACACCTTCAGTGGCCTATCTTCCTATCAGCACCACTTCCTTATGGAACATCAGTTCATCAGCTGACCAGTCCATTGGTGAGCATAGCACTAAAATCACTTTTCAAACACATGACACTGAAGGGATATTTTAGATCTCAACCACAGTATTTATGTCTCAGGCCACGTGCCAAAGTCTCATGTGGATTTCATTATGCAAATGTATTTAGTCCATCCTTAAAAGTCACCAAAGTTTTGCTAGTTCTGACATTACTCACCAGTCCAAGTCCAAAGTCTCTTCTCAGATTCCAGGTCAATTCTTAATGTTAGCCCCTGTGACAATGAAAAATAAAGTTGAACATTTCCAAAATCCTATGACACATAAATATTCCCATCCCAAAAGAGGGCAAAAGAGCTAAAATGAAATGTAAGCAAAGCAAGCCTGAAACCCAGCATGGAAACTATTAAATTACATAAACTATGTCCAGCATTTGGGGCAAATTGTGGTGAGATGTCAATGTGAAAGGAGTTGGGCAGCCCCACTCCCATACCACGCTATCAGCTGCAGCCATCATGATCTCTCTTGAGCTAGCTTTGCTCTTTGCCTCTGGCTTTCCTCTCACAGTCTGTGTTTCTGATTTCTCCAAGTTCCTCTAGTTCACTATACATTTATTTTAACTCTACAGCTTATGTACTTTCTACTTGTTCACTGTCTTGCCGCATTTGCCTTGGCATTATTCAACATGTCAGATGAACTTTCTTCTTTCCACTAACTTATTTTGCCTAGAGGTCATCTGCCTCTCTTCTCTTGAACTCTGTTCTAACACAACTGTTCACTGAGGTCCAGCATTTGTTCATTATTTACAATTTGCAACAATTGGTAACAATCTGCAACAATTATTACCATTTCCCCAGTCTATATCTTACTTAATATGTGCTATAAAAGCTGAAATCCTGTAGTGTGTGATATAATTTACTTACAGTGATCACATTCTGCTTCACCTCCTTAAATATCAAATCTGGCAAGGTAGGAAGGCTTGTTTGCATTTTCCTCTACTCATTCCTCAGCAGTGTATTGGTCTTGATATGAACGGAAGCAAGTAGTTTTCTAATGAACAAAAGGGTAAGTGAATCTTTCTAACTCAAAGTCTTTTCCCTGAAGTCAGAATTACCATAGTTCTCTTAATTCATCTTCCTAAATTCCCACTTCCTCACCAACTCATCCTAGGGGTCTTTTTTCATCACACATGATTCTTCATTACATTTCTTCCATTTATGAGTAGAAAGCTAAAGAGAAGTGAACATGATGAAAATGGGCAGAGGTGATATGGGTACTGTTAATATACCCAGTTTTTACCTGAGTTATTTGTCACTTTTCAATCGGGAAGTAGAGAGGCACAAAAGCAATCAACAGTAAGAAATCGGAAAGAAAACAAAATCGCAACATAAATGAAAGTCCATTCAATGATGCAATTCCTTTATGTTAGTTATTTCCATTTAAAAATCATTTTGACATTTTGTGATTTAATGAGTTTCCTCTATTCTTCAAATTATATGATGGCATCCTTTCAAATATTAATTTTTCTTTGGTCATTCTTCTACAAACAGAATGATTTTATTTCTTTTTCTTTTCTTTTTAATTTTTTTTTCTGGTCCTGCCTTCTCCTTCATCTTCCTCTTTCTATTTACAGAAGGTGTCCCTTATGGAATGCCTAAGGAGCTCAGCAAGTCCTCTACCCAGTATTAATTTGATGAAATTTACCAAAGTAACACTTTTAGAATTCTGAAAATAGATCATGCTGACAATGACTTATTTAAGAAAAAAGCTATTGCAAAAATTCATAAGCCTTGTTTCATATGACAATTTACTTTTATTGCTTTATCTTAACTCTTTCAACTTCCCTTCTAGCCTACAAAGTCTCTTTTCTTGGGCTTTGCTACCCTGAAAGAAAGTCAGTGAGATGTCCATTTTAGCTATTTCCATGCCATTTATAACTGAGTTGTACTTTTCAGGCAGATCCAAAAATAGATTCATAAACATACCCCAATGTGGGTCATTTGTGTAAACTTTTACTCTTCTCTATAATTTGCCTTCTTTTGAATACTTTTAATAGTCATTAAGGATGTCAGCAAGACAGCAGAAAAGGAGGTGTCCTGCTCAGATACAAAATGGCACTGGTAATTTTGTAGTCATTCAAAGACAAATTTTCCTTTTCAGGAGTTTTGCAACTCAGGCAGGAGACTGCCAAATCCTAGTGAATCCCAAGAACAAGAAAGGCCAGCTTGAGAGGACAGACCTATAACTAGGTCGCAAGTTATTTTTCTATGGCCTTGGCTCCCAACCCACACATGACCTTGGCCCTGTGAACTGAGTTAAAGATCCAATTGTCCTTGATTTTGGCAAAAGAACCATCCATGAGGGTGCTGTTGGGAGCCGTTTGCCCCTGGTCTCAAGGGCCAAAGTTTCATATTTGCAGTGTTGCTTTAAGTTAGCTCTAATTCCCTCATCAGCACAGAAATCCAACAGAAGCTTTTCTCCTTCCAGATTGTTTGAACAACCAACTCACAGAAGACTGGTGGTGTGTAGGTAAGACCTCTTGGCCTGCAGTCCCCTGCACTTCAACCAAAATCCAGCCCCTGCACACAGCAGCACCAACCAACAAAGCCAGATGAAAAACAATACTACATGCCCCAGCACCTAAAAAAAAAAAAAGCAGGAGTAGCAGTGATGTTTTCAGACAGTCTAAACTTCAAACCAAGACTAATCAAATAAAATAAAGAAGGCCACTACATACTGGTCAAGGGAAAAATTCAGGATAATGAGATAACACTCATAAATATATATGCACCCAACATGGGAGCGCCAAGTTAGATAAAACAAATCTTAATGAACATGAAAAATCTAATATTCAATAGCACAATCTTAACAGGTGACCTTAACACCCAATTATCCAAAAAAGACAAGTAAAGCAAAACAAAATTAGCACAGTAGCACAAATGAACCAGATCTTGAAATGACTGAACTTAGTGGATATACAGAGTGTTCCACACAACCACTTCAGAATATACATTATTTTCTGCTGCACACGGGACATTTTCCAAAATAGACCACATACTAGTACATAGGTCATGCTTAAGTATATGCAAGGAAACACAAATTATTTCATGCCTATTATCTGACCACAGTGCAATGAAACTGGAAATAAATGACAAAAGAAATCACAAGAACCTCAGAAATACATGGAAATTAAACAACACCCTTCTCAGCAACCAGTGGGTTACAGATGAAGTTAAACAAAAAATTAAACAACATTTGCATTTAATGAAAATTCAAACACAACCTACTGGAATTTATGGGATGCAAAGAAAGCATTTATTAGAGGGAAATTTATGGCTCTGAACTCAAACATTAAGAAAACAGAATGAGAAAAAATAAATACTCTAACATAGCACCTAAGCTGACTAGAAAAGGAAGAGCAAATGAAAACAAAAACCCAAAGATGGCAAGCAATTATGAAGAAAAGCGCAGAAATTAATTCAACTGAGAAAAAGAAAACAATAACAAGAATTAATGAATCAAAATGCTGGTTCTTTGAAAAATTAAATAAAATTGATAAGCCTTATCTAACCTCATCAAATAGAAGCAAAAAAGAACTCAAATTCAAGAAATAAGAATTGAAAAGAGTGAAATTTCTACAGACACATCAGAGATTCAGAGGATCAGTAATACCTACTTTGAGAATCTTTACTCTCACAGAATTGAAGACACAGATGAAAGGTTCTTAGAAAGGTACAAACTAACAAAACAGAATCAAGAAGATATCAGAACTCTCAATAACCCATTAACAGCTAATGAAATACAAAATGTAATAAAAAGTCTACTGACAAAGAAAAGTGCAGGTCCTGATGGATTCACCACTGCATTCTATAAGAAATTTACAGAAGACATAATCCCAGTACTCCTCAAATCTTCAATGAAATTCAAAAGGAAGCAATCCCTCCCATTCTTAGAAGCAAATATTATACTGACACCAAAACCAGAGAGAGATGCAAAAAAAAGAGAGAACTACAGGCCAATTTCTCTCAAGAGCATAGGTGCAAAAATTCTCAATAAAATCCTTGCCACCAGAATACAACAAATCATCAAGAAGATTACACACCATGACCAGGTAAGCTTCAAGGATACAAGGATAGTTTAATATATGCAATCTATGAATGTAATACACTATATCAATAGATCCAAATCCAAAAATCTCATAATCATTTCAATTGAGGCAGAAAAGGCTTTTGACAAAGTCCAACATTTATTCATATTCAAAGTCCTACAGAAAAAAGGAATAGAGGGCCTCTACCTCAATCTGATAGAAGCCATCTATGACACTCCAATGGCCAACATAATTCTAAATGGGGAAAAGCTGAAGTGTTTTACTCTCAGATTTGGTACAAAACAAGGATGTACTCTATTGCCACTCCTATTGAACATAGTTCTGGAATCATTAGTTACAGCCATTAGACAAGAGAGAGAAATAAAATGAAAAAGAATAGGTAAATAAGTTAAACTATCATCATTTGCAGAAGCCATTATAATCTAATTTGAAGACCAAAAATCTCCACCAAGAAGCTGCTAGAATTAATATGCAAATTCAGTAGCATAGCAGGATATAAAGTCAACATACAAAAGTCAACAGCATTCCTCTACACAGATAACAAACATACTGATGAAAACTATAGTACTCTGAAAAAAGAGAACCTAGAGAATTTCAGAAAATGAAAAATATTCCTTGCTCCTGGATAGAAAGAACCAACATTGTGAAGATGGTCATACTCCCTAAACTGTTACACAGATTTAATGCAATCCCTATCAAAATACCATCAACATATCTCACAGACCTGGAAAAATCATTCTTAAAATTTATATGGAGCTAGAAAAGACCTAGAATTGCAAAGACAATCCCGGGCAACAAAGATAAGGCAGGAGGCATTACAATTCCTGACCTAAAGTTATACTATGGAGCTACTGTGATATAATCAGTACGATACTGCCAAAAAAGTAGACCTGGGGATCTATAGAATAGAAGAGAAGATGCAGAAGCAAATACAAACACACTCAGCCACTTTATATTCGACAAAGGGTCCAAACATGTTTATTGGAAGAAAGATAGCCTTTTTAACAAATGGTGCTGGAAAAACTAGCTTTCCACTTGCAGAAAACTAAAACGTGACCCTGGTCTATCACTATGCACTAAACTAAAGTCAAAATAGATTAAAATCTAAATATTAAAAGAGAAACACTAAATCTCCTGGAAAAGAAAGTGGGATGAAATCTTGAAGACATCTCGGTAGGCAAAGAGTTCATGGACAAAAATCAAAATGCACGTTTAACACTTGAAAGAATCAATAAATGGGATCTCCTCAAGCTGAGAATTTTTTGCACATCAAAAGAAATTACCACCATAGTGAAAAGACAACCCACAAATTTTGAAAACTTTTAACTAATAAGCATTAAGACAAAGGTCTTCTGTCTACAATTTATAAAGAACCAAAAAACATCAGGTTCCCAAAATTCAAAGACCCAATGCAGAAATGGGCATCTGAAATGAACACACACTTCTCAGAGAAAGAAATTTAAGAAGCCTATAAGTACATGAAGAAATGCTCCACATCAATAGCCATTCGTGAAATGCAAATTAAAACAACACTTACATACCATCTCACCCCAGAAAGAATGGCTACCTTAAAGAAAGCAACTAGCAGTTTTTCGAGAGGCTGTGGGGAAAAAGGAACACTTCTCCACTTCTGGTGGGAATGCAGACTGGTGCAACCATTATGGAAAGCAGTGTGGATACTGCTCAAAAAGCGAGAGCTGGAAATCCCATTCAATCCAGCTATCTTCCTACTGGGAATTTTCCCAGAAGAACTGAAAACATCATATTATAGCCATATCTGTGCACCTATGTTCATAATATCACAATTTATGATAGCCAAATCTTGAAAACAACCAAAATGCCCATCATCTGAAGAATGGTTGAAAAAGATATGATATTTTTATACAATGGAATATTACTCAGCTATAAAGAATGATAAACTTGAAGACTGCATATAAATGAATGTATCTTAAACATATACTCATAAGTGAAATAAACCAGACCTACATATTTAAAGATCATATAGTCTCTCTAGTGTAAGAACTGAAAATATATTCTATAAAAATAGAAATGTACTACTCAGCTAAATGGAAACCAAACACTTGAGCATTAAACAATGAAGTGACTGCAAACAGAAAAGATAGGAAACATGGCAGGAGCAAAACCATACACTTATATGCACAGGATGAATAAGATAATGGTCCTAAGAACCACGAAAATATTTTTCCCACTGAGGATAGCAGTGGGTAACACTAAAATTATGATTGGAATGCCTGTCTTTCTTGTCTTTTAGATTTGTGCTGCTTCTAATGTAATTTCAGTTATTGCTATACTCTCTCTCAATTAAATGATTGATTTTCAAGAAAACAAAAAATGGTATTAAATGTGAGTAAGAGACTAGGACAAATGCCATCGGTTCAACTGGCTACAATTTTATATATACTTTCTAAATTTCTGGGGGAAAAATGTGCAACTGCTTTTGTCACATTGTATAGGAATTTATTAGAATATCAATGCTTGATAGAAAATACCAATTCCAAATTAAGTGTAAGATGTTTGATATTGAGAAAGACAGTGATATTAAGCTCAAGTGCATATGCTATAGGGTAATAGTTTCATGAAACTTCTCTTCTGGAGTGTTAAGAATGGAAGTTTACAGACCAAAAATTAGAGAAATAGAAGACCTACCAGAATTGCTAATATTTTGACCCTAGCTCTTCAAGATCAGTGAGGACTAAGGACATAATGGAACCTGTAGTATAACATCCAGTGGTTTGCCAAATTTTCTGTTCAGGGATATTATGAGGCCACAGAGCAAAGGGATTGGTGATGCATAGAGTGCCTGAGAAGAATCTCCTAGAGAGAAAACATTCTCTCAGGCTTTCAGAGAGAGCAAACTGGTCAAGCAATGCCCGTGACTCATCCAGATGGCTGACACTGACAACGAAGCACTGTACATAGTTTTGAAGTAAATCCTGAGAGGATTTGACTCACCTTGGGAGATACAAAAGTTACATGTTTTGTTATGCAGGTCTGGCTTTAACCTGCCCTTAACCACCCAGCAGAAAAATTTAACCACGAGGCATAAAAATAAAACTAAATTAGTATGCTGATCTCTAAATGGCTTAATCACAGCTTTTGACATTGCCAGTTCTGACAATAATCCATTGCAATTATGGAATACTGGACTATGTATACAACTACTTTCTCTTAGTTCAATGAGAAGAAATTGTTGTGCTAACATTGATTAGAAAAATTATCATGTCTACACCCTGTGCTCTGTATAACTACTACGAGGAAAATGATATGTATTGTATCAATTATTGGGAATGTATTACTATCGTGTTTTTTAAAATGTCACATTGTTATTTCTTATTCAAAGAAAAAAACTGTTTGAACATACTTTGGGCAAATCCTTAAGATGGATTTCTTAGCTTTTCATGTGAAGAGGGGGTGATCAAAGGTAAACAAAATTTTCTCAACAAGATGATACACACACAGATTTTCTTTTTATACGAAAAAGAAATAAAGCCATTTAAAGGTAAACAAAGACGGAATAATTTCATTACCATTATCTTACAAGAAGCACTAAATAGAATTCTTTAGCAGAAATAAATGTTTCAATTAACAACATGTCAATATATGCAATTATAAAACCCACTGGAGGGCCTGCGAGATACTTCAGCAGATTAAGCAACTGCTTAGGTAAGAACAGGGACAAGGGTTCAATCTTCAGTTCCACATATGCACGGCCCAGCCCCAGAGCACCCTGAGGTGGCGACCTAATCCAGGAATGCTGGCACACACCCATAATCCTAGCACCAAGGAGGCTGAAAACAGGAGGATCACTATGAATCCGAGCTGCATAGTGAGACCCAGTACCAAATATACAAAAATCCCTCACTGTATAAGGAAAGTGTGTAGTTGAATTTGCAATACTGTAATATTGTAGTGCTGTGCTAATTACTTTTAACTTTATGTTTTAGTTACTTTTCTGCCATTGCTGGAACAAAATATTGATGCCCAAATTTAAGGAAGGAAAAATTTATTTAGCTCACAGTTTGTGGAGATTTCAGTCTATACCTGCAAGGCAGCGAGGTGCATGGCAGAGGGCAGCAGTTCTCAGTGACTGAAGACAGCAAAAAGAAAGGAGTAGCAGCTGGAGCAGCTAGCATGCCTCTCTCCACTCCTTATATGGTATGCAGATTACCCACCCCAACGTGGGTGTAGCACTCACACCTGTAATCCCAGCATTGGATCAAAAATTAATCATACACTCTAGAATCCTGCCCCAATGACTAGTCACATGAGGCTTGGCATGCTTGAGATAACTAGACACAAATCATAACAGTATGAAAGTTAAATAATCAAATTATTAAAAATAACCAGAAAAGTAATTTATTAATGTATGCACAATAAAAATGCTGTCAAGTGTGAAATCAGTACCACAAAATATGAGAGTGCAGAGTTTCTATGTGACTAAAGTTAAATTGTTATCAACTTCAAAGGGACTATTAGATGTTTTATACAGATCTAATGGTAATTACAAAGAATGAGTCTCTAACAGATACACAAAAGAGAAAGCATCAAAGCATGCTGCTATAAATTACTAATGTTTTACAAAGACAACAACAACAGAGTAAGAATGGAACACTGAGACTACAAAATACTTAGACGATAACTAACCAAAATGGCCATAGAAATATTCTTACTCCTCAAAAAACCATTTCATAATCAAAAGACACCTGTGTTTGTTTTGCTCCCAGTGTTACTGTTCTATGCTGTTGTTATGGTTTGTGTATTGGTGGCTCCCCCCACCCCCCACACACACACAGCCTCATGCAGTCTTGGGCATTGATTATTGTTGGTGTAAGTGCTGCACCTTCCTGGAGCAGGTAATTCCCATTACAATGTGAGGAGGGAAAAGAGGCTAGCTGGCTGCCTGAGCTGCTGCCTCTCCCTCTGCTCTCTGGTCTTTGCTGCCACCATGAAAGGTTGCTCTCTGCCACATACCACTCTGCCTTGGAGCCAGCTGAGTGAAACTTCCAGTAACTGTGAGCTAAATAAACCTTTCCTTCCTTCATTTTGAGTGTTGTGTATTTGTCCCAGCAACGAGAGAAAAGTGAGACAGCTGTCCACTGCCTTACGTATTATTTCTATTATTTCTTTTTTCTAACTTTTAGTTGTTTGATACAACAATTACTCTGGCTCTGTTATCTCATCATGACTATATAAGCAGAAATTAAGCAAAAATAGGTGTAGACCTTTTAAGTCCAACTGCTAGGTATGGATACAACCCTTTTTCATATGAAAAAAGTAGAACTGATTACCATGTGATGTAAATGACATATTTTATTAATTTTGCTAATTCAAAAAACATTGCAAAGTTGACTCAAGAATGGCTGAAGAGGGCTGTGATATTGCATTTATGAAAAAGACTGTCCAGAAATGTGATGTGTAGGGTAATGCTGTGTAAGAAATCTAATTTCACATATTCTAAATATTCTTCATCTGTGATAACGAATTACTGTATCTTCTTCATGTTCTTGTACTCAATCCAATTACACACTTGGGCACCAGAAGAATAAAGTCACAGGGATGTTGAATGGAAAGGCAGCACTGGGTCAACTAGCTCAAATTCTATAGAAGAATATTCTGGATAGAGAGGCAAAAAGCAGGAAATTGACTTTTATTGAGTGCCTACTTTTAACTTACACCTTTTATGTTTTATTCCATTTATATACAAATGTTTATAAATAGAAACAGCAAAGTTGAAACGCATATATTCTTTGTCCAAGACCACCAGATTAATGAGAGAAACAGATATTCCATACTTAATGACTTCAATAAACAATGGTTTTCCACAGAATTGTGTTGTGAAGCCAACATGTCTAACGTTTTCCAAATGAAAAATCAGTATAGTAAGGCTAGCTCAGCAGTCTAAACACTTGCCTGGCAAGTTCAAGCACTTGGGTATAATCCCTGGTACCACACACTGTGCTGGCCTCATGCTCTGCCAGCCACTGAAACCGGGCATTGTGGTGTATGCCTACAATTGCAGTGCTGGGGAGGCTGAGACAGGAGGATTACTATGTGTCCAAGCTATATAGTGAGATCCTATGCCAAATAAATGAATAAACAAATAAATATATAAATAATCTTTTTAAAAAATCAATACAATCTTTTGAGGCAAAAGATCACAAATTCAAAATATACAAAGGTACTTGGGCTTAAATATTAACCCACAATAATTGCATTGCTCCTTCTGATAGATGAAAACAATTATGATTTGGTTGTTATAATTATTAATTACTATTTGGTCATTATGATAAATTCAAGAGATATCAAAACTTATTTAGGAGAACACATGCTTCTCATTATTCATACCACTCTGTGAAGAAAACTTAGAGTCACATTTTTGTCATCTATTCATCCCTAATTTTCTTCTTTCCAAGAGTGAAAGAAATAATATAACTGAAAAATGACCTTGGGAGGTACAGTCAAACCAACTCAATTTCTTGTCTTCTGATTCAAATGTTTGGTCCCTATCATCATTCTGTCCTCTGACATACCCCTGCTTATTGTCCCACCATTTATTTAGTACTATTTGTTGAGCACTTTCTCTTTGGCAAAGGAATATTTCCCATGTAGAACTGTAGCTTGGAATACAAATAAAGGCTCAGGCAAAAGGAAATAGCTCAGGGGCTTAAGTGCCTGCCTGATAAGCACAAGGCTGTGAGTTCAAATCCTGGTACCAAAAGCCAAAAAACAAATAAAAGCTCAGTAACAAAAACTTGGTCACAATATCTGAACTGGCCCAGGAGTCAAAATGAGTTGACTTAAAATTATAAGATTATTGAAATTATAGTGATAATAATAACAGTATAATAATACAAATGGCTCATATTTATTGATGTTTTCTATATTATTTCATATGTTATCAAACGGATATTATAAAATGGTTTTATTATTATCTGTATTCCAAGAATATGGAGACTCAGAGGTAAAGAAGTACTAGGATTCTAATCTTTGTTGCTTCCTAACACAGCCTGTGTCCTTGCCTCTGTCTAGTAAATTCCCACTGAGCTCATAATACAGCTAACTCCCCTAAAATTCCCAAGTGTCCATTAGTTAGGGAATTATATGAAACCTGAGAAGGAACTTAGCAGCTTCCAATACAGGTCCTTTGCTCAGAAAATGTGGAAACAATACTCAGAAAGGCCCAGAGTTTTTATGATGTAAAAGAATAAAATCCCTCTGCTCCATTTACAACTCTGATTCATCTAACATCCATTGCTGGAAGTGGGAAATTTATTTATGTGAAGGACTGGTAAAAAGCCAGCATTAAAAAGTGTCAAATTCTCCCAACTTTTGCTAAGTTCCTGGTACCCCACATAAAATTATGAAATGTTCTGACCTGTGATCCTGTTATGGCTTATATCTAGGTGCCACTCCAAAGCTTCATGTGGTCATAGGTAGAGCTTTTTGGAGGTGGCTGGGACTAGAGCACATAATCCTGGGATTAAGGCTGTGATGTTGGAATTAATGGTGCTATACTGGATGCCCCATCTTGGGTGTGGCCCCAACTTGCCCTTAAGAGCAAGTATTCTCATGAAATATAAGAGTCAGAAAGAGGTGTCACTGTGGCTTGCTGCTTCACTACTTTTCTGTCTTTTACCTACCATTCTTTGCCACCAACTCTTTCTCCTCTGTGATGCCCCTCTGCCATGTGTCACTCCTCTTGGAGGCAGCCAACTATGGACTGAAGCCTCTACAAACTGAGTAATTTTCCTGCTCATTAGGTACACGAACTTGGATAATTCCTTTTCTTTCTCTGAGATCCATGTTCCTCATAAAATTAAAGAGGTAAAAACTACTCTTTGTATCTTTAAAATTCACTAGTCAGAGTCTGTGGCTTTCAGATATCGCTTACCTGTTGATGGCCTGGTAGTGCTGAATTAAAGAGGTCCTGGTTTCACCCATTGTGGAAATCTCTGGAATGGGAATACCCCTCCCATAAATTAATCATCACTTCATTCTTTGATAGATAAGTATCACTTACTAAAGGTTCCTTTGAAAAATGCAAAGACTTTCTGCAAAGAATGTCTATAATATCTGAGAAAGCAAAGCCTTGAATGAAGACAAGTTTCAAGCAGTACGAACAATGCAAACACATCTTCCCTTTTTCAGATAAAGACAATGACTGCAAGAAACACCATAGGAAGAGCTCACTGGCAACAACTTGTCTGGTTATATGAAAAGGAACAAATACAAACACTCTGACCCGTTGGGAGTACACAACAACACATTATACCTCAGGCTGCAAAAGCAAAATATGAACAAAGTAATGTATTGTGAAGTTGGTGACTTTGCTATAAAGCAGCACGGTGTACTTATGAATGGTTTCTTTTTTCTTATGTTGGATGGAAAGGAGGACATGTCTCTAATAACCTTTCTTTGCTGAAAAGGATTTTCACAGGGTACCTCTGAGGTGTAGAAAACAGGGAAATCTTGAACTCCAGGATTTGATCTTTGATTAAGCCTATTATGATTCTTGAAATTGCTGCAATAATTAGATTTTTTAAAAGAGTTTCTGGGTTAGAACATATAATGTTGGGTAAATTGCATACAAATGAAACTATTAATTAGAAAATAGGATGAATTTGGCTCATAGAACTAAGACTGAGAAAGAACTTAAGGGGGAGACAACAAAAGAAAGGATAGCTTCTTCCCTCTGGGTGTGAATATGAGCTCGAATACTGATGCAGCCCCTGCAGTCTCCCTGGGCCTGTGATTCAGTTAGAGGAATAACTGCAAGACCATGATGTTTCAGGGAATCTTGAACCGGGTTGAGCCCAGGGCCTCACATGTGCTAGGAAAGCTGTCTAAACTGAGCTTGTAGCCTGATGTTTAGCACCTTGGAAGTCCTTACACCAGCTACTAGGTTAGATATATTTTTTGAAAAAAAAAATCTCTGTAAGAGCCTGCAAAATAGGTGTTCTTCTAAGTTTCTCTGGTTATTGATAAAGAGAGTCAGATTAGGAATGATAGAAATTCTTCCTGAGTTATATAGATAGCAAGGTGGAAGACTATAGGATTGGATGCAGATGATATGAGAAAAAATGAATAGATAAATAGAAAAGCCCCACAGACTGTTATAGAGAAATGTTGTGAGAGTTTTACCAATGTAGCACTGTCTTGTTATCTGTTGTCC